>VXAU01001338.1:77988-91997 GCA_013399695.1 Formicarius rufipectus | reverse complement strand
CGGCTCAGCCCCGCGGTGACCGGGGCAGCGCCGCGACCGCTCATCCCGCGGGGGACACGGGGACAGCCCGGGCACGGGGGGCACTGGGGACTGGGGGGGTTTTGGGCGGACTCGGCTGTGCCCGGGGACCCGCACCGGGACCGGGACAGACATCCGGACCGACATCGGGACAGACATCGGGGGGCTCCGGAGAGGGCACGGCGGGGGCGGAGAGGGGGGCGTGGCCTCTTGGTAGGTGGGCGTAGCTTAGCGCATGGTGGGCGTGATCATCTCTGTAGTCCTTTATGCCTTGTGTGCGTGGTCTGTCGCTTGGCGGGCGGGGCACTGATGTGTGGGGCGGGGCCAGTGTGTTTGTGGGCGGGGTTTACACACTTATGGGCGGGGCCTGCCGGTCCGTAATAGGGCGAGGTCCTTTTAAAAGGGATGAGCGATCTAGTTGTTTTCCTTCCCTGTCTGTTGGAAGGCGCCTCTTCTACTCTGTGAGTCAATGAAGAGGCTTCAGAAGGCACGGGGGAAGATGTCGCAGTGAAGTGGCCTGCCCAAGATCACCCAGAAAGGGGACGATATGGACAAACTCACATCCCTGCACTCAGACTGATGGTCACACTGTCTCCGCCCCAGTCTTCCCTAGTCTTCCTGCCTTTGTGCAGTGGCATCCAAGAGACCACAGGGCTGAGAATTCGAAGGACTGTAACACAGCAGTTTCTGAAGGACTCTGACCATAAGGCCCAGATAGCAGCTCAAACATCTCCCGTCTCTGCCCTGTCTCCTTTCCATCTCCATGTGCTTCCAGAAAGGTCTCTCACAACCTGACAACCTGAAGACAGCTCCAAGTTCAAAATTAAAGGAGCCTTCAAAGGGCTCCCATTGTGAGCGGGGCGTGTCCTCATATGGGCGTGGCCTGATAGCTGATGGGCGGGGCGAATCAACCTGTAGGCGTGGTCTGATCGTGGAGTCGGAGCTTATCAACTCGTGGGCGTGATCTGCTGCTTGATGGGCGGGGCGTATTCGCATATGGGCGTATCCTATTGATTTGTGGGCGGGATTTAGCCTCTTATGGGCAGGGCGTTTCCTCTTATGGGCGGAGCTTGATTCTTTGTGGGCGGGTCTTGTCACCTTATGGGCGGGGAGTTTCCTCTTAGGGGTGTGGTTTATTGCTTTGTGGGCGGGGCAGATCCATTTATGGGCGGTATTTGCTGCTTTATGGGCGGGGTTTGCTGTTATGTGGACTTCTTTGCCGTTTGTGGGCGGGGCGTTTCCTCTTACGGGCGGGGTTTGATGCTTTGTGGGCGGGGTGTGTCCTCTTGTGGGCGGGGCAGATCCACTTGTGGGCGGGGTTAGCCTTTTTTTGGCGGGATTTAGCGCTTTATGGGCGGGGTTTAATGCTCTATGGGCGGTGTTTAGTCTCTTGTGGGCGTGGCTTGTTGCCCCGTGCGCGTGGATTGCCGTTTGGTGGGCGTGGTTTGCCGGTCGGTGGGCGGGGCCGCGGGCGTTGCGCCTGCGCAGTGCGGCGCGGTGCGGCGTGTCGCCGCCATGTCGCCGCGCAATGGCCGCCGCACCGGTGCCCACCGGGCGCACTCGCTCGCCCGGCAACTCAAGACGAAGCGTCGCCGCCGCGACCTGGACGAGATCCACGTGGACCTGAAGCCCGAGAATGCGACGCGGCTGCTGCGGCAGGAGATCGACCCCGACCTGCCTGGCTGCGCCCAGTTCTACTGCCTGCACTGCGCGTGTGTGCGGCGGGGGGCTCTGACCCTGGGGTGGGGAG
Source organism: Formicarius rufipectus (assembly GCA_013399695.1). Classification (NCBI taxonomy): domain Eukaryota; kingdom Metazoa; phylum Chordata; class Aves; order Passeriformes; family Formicariidae; genus Formicarius; species Formicarius rufipectus. The sequence goes on along the minus strand of VXAU01001338.1, from coordinate 90,229 downwards.
TGTCCTGGTCCTGGGGGTGGTCTCGTTCCCCAGGGATGGAGGATGTCCTGGTCCTGGGGGTCCCAGTCCCCTGGGGTGGGGGGTGTCCTGGGGGTCCCAGTCCACTGGGGTGGGGGATGTCCTGGTCCCTGAGGTAGTCCCGGTCCCCTGGGATAGGGGAGTATCCAAGTCCTGGGGGTAGTCCCATTCCTCTGGCATGGAGGGTGTCCTAGTCCTGGGGGTGGTCCCAGTCCCCTGGGATGGAGAATGTCCTGGTCCTGGGGGTGGTTCCTGGCCCCTGGGATTGGGGGGGTCCTGTGGGCCCCATTCCCCTGGGATGGAGGATGGACCCAGGAAGAACCCTGACCCTTGGGGGAAACTTGCCCCAGTCTCAGTGTGATCCCCGGTCTGTGGAGGACTGGCCCCAGGATTATGGGGGGACCCTGGCCCCTCAGTAGGGCTCTCCCCAGCCTTTCTCCCATCTCAGAGCCCCCCTCACCCCCATCCTCTGCTCCCCCCAGGCGCTACTTTGTGGACCTGAACAGCATGAAGGAGCACTTCAAGTCCAAGGTGCACAAGAAGAGGTGAGCGGGGGGTCAGCCCCACAGCCCATGGGGGTGGCAGTGTCAGTCCTGGGCTGGTCCTGCTCTGAGGAGCGGGGTGGGAGCTTTCAGCCCCCTCTGTGCCTCCCCCAGGCTGAAGCAGCTGCGGGAGGCTCCCTACACCCAGGAGGAGGCTGAGCGTGCTGCAGGGATGGGCTCCTACATCCCCCCGAAGAAGGTGGAGGTGCAGACTCAGCCCCTTGAGGAGGCCACCGAGATGGAGACATCCAGCTGAGCCCAGGGACTGTGGGGACTGAGGGGCTGGGCGGCCCTGGAAGGGCATCTTTGTCCTCAGCTTTGTGAGAGAAACACATCCCAGCACAGCCTGCCAGCAGAAAGCACCCTGCTCCTCCTGCAGCCCGGGGCACTAACGAGGAGAAGGAGTCAACAAGACCCTGGGTACCCTCATCATGTGTCCTCCTCCAGAAGGGACAAGAAGCTTGTTCCCTCAAGTGCTGGTGTGACTGTATGCTCGTCTCTTTGGAGAGATTTTGAGTCTCTGTCTTCTGGTCAGAGGTTACTCCAGCGATTCACCCATTAAAATATGTCAACTAAGAGCCTGGCAGTGTTGAGAGCTCTCAGAATATGAGGATGACAGTCCCCTTGAGGGGTGTGGTGGCACCTCAGTGTTGTGCTCTTCCCCATCACCCAGAGGTGCCTGTGCCAGCCCAGAAGAACAGTCTCATCCCAGTGCTCTTGCCTGGTCAGGATGGCAAAACTCCCTCTGCCCTCCTAGCAGGGGGTTCCCAGGCAGCTTTTTTAGGGGTAATAAGTGCTAAAGTAACCTCTTCACCAAACAGTTGGGTTTGCAGTGAGAGCAGCTGCTTTGGGTCTCAAGAGGGGAGTGCTGTTGTCCTGTGGGTGGTGACACTTTGAGGCTCTTGTCCTCAAAAACTCGACACCTGCAAGTGATTTCATGGTGCTGGAGGGCTGGGGCTGCGTGCGTGGCTTGATCACCCGCCCTGCCTCGTGTCTGCCAGAGGGATGCTGCTGATGACCCTTAGGGGACACCGTGTGACAGACAATGGCACCACCCGCTGCTGCCGGGAATTCCTGCGGAGTGGGTGACCTCGATTCATCCCTCCTGCCACGCCGGGGACTGGGAACGAGCTGGGGATGGGGCTCTGGGCTGGAGCAGCGGGAAGGCAGAGCGACAGCGCAGCAGTGCTGGGTAGGGAAGGCTTTATTTCCACTCAGCCAGCCCGGATTTGTCCCCCCCGCACGACCCCGGGGGGTTGGAGAGCTGCAGCTCTGCCCGAGATGGGGAGGAGGGGTCGGAAGGCTTCAGCTGCCATCCCAGCGGGATGTGCCTGCCCAGGGGACACGTCACCGACCCCGTGGCCCCACGTCCCCCCTGCCCCATTACCTAACAGCGCTGGCCTCATTCCTGGCACATTCCCATGGGGACGGAGGGAGTCTGTGGCTGCCAGCGGGGTGCAAAGGGGTCCTGAGGCCCCTCTGCTTCAGTGGGAGGTGGATGCAGCTCCTGGCTCCACCATCTGTCTGTCCACTAAGCCTCTGTCCTCCTGGCTGGATCCTGGCGTGTCACCGTGGCTGGGAAGGAGCTCAGCCGGCAGCTCTGGAGATGGAGGCGGCTCCTCCATCCTCCATCCCAGCTCCAAAAGCGGGGACAGACAGGGCCAGGCACGTGCCCCCCATCCCCAGGGCACCATGGCATTCCCAGGCATGGTGGGAAGGGCTGGATGTGGCGCAGGTCAGCTGGAAAGGCGCTGCAGCCGCAGCTCTGCTCAGGCGGGAGGTGATGAGTGGAGGGGGACCCCAACACCCTCACGGGGACTGTCCCCACGGCCCCGCCAGCCCCTTCCTCACGGCTCTGGAGGGGCCTTGGCGGGGTCAGCCATTCTCCGGGCGCTGTAGAGGGACAGGCAGAGCCCGGTGGCTGCCAGCAACAGAGCCAGGGGGGTCAGCAGCCGCCCCCCCGGCTCAGCCCCCCGTCCTGCTGCCAGCTGCATCTGTGGGGGAGAGAGGAGAGGAGAGAGGGGAGTGCTGGGGCACCCCAAACCCCACGGGGACAGGCGACAGGAGGCTGTGCCCTGAATGTCTCCCATCACGCCTGGTGCTGTACAAGGGAAGAGGGCAGCTTTGTATCCCCCCCCACCCCGAGGGGTTCAGCGGGGGCTTTTGGGGTGCCCTGTGCAGCACTTGCAGGACTCCACCGGGAATGGCCCTCGCTGCTAACATGGAGCTGGGATACAGCCGGGAATGGCTCTGGCAGCCAGCAGGTCTGGTGGGCGACATGGGCACGATCCTAGTGGTCCCCATGGGCTTCCCCCCAACCCTGCTCGCCCCTTACCTGCAGCAGACGGAAGTACCCCGGGGTCAGGCGCTTGGGGCGGATGATCATGGTGCGGTGGGGGGCAGCAGGATCAGGCCCTGTGGGGCACAGCAGCGGCGGCGGGACTGGGACCCCGCAACCCAGAGACCCCCGTGCTGAGCCCGGCGAGGGCTCCATGTCCGTGTGCTGCCCTCGGGAAGGGCGGCACCGGGAGAGAAGAGCTGGGGCTGCTGTCAGCTGCGATCAGCGCCCGCTGCTCCCCCGAGCGCACACGCCGGGCGGGGGGGTTTGGGAGCCCAGGCGCTGGCGGGGGGGCCAGAGCCAGCCCAGGACACGTTTGGGGGAGGCTGAAGAGCCGGGATCACCTATAGGGGAAGTCTCTCTGCAGGCCTGTGTGGGGGCTCAGTTTCCTCACTTGCAAAGGAAAGGTGTGAGTATGCCTTGGGTGGGGGTGATGCCCCAAAACTGCCCATCCCTCGTCTCTTCTCTCTGCGAGGGGGTCAATCCCCCCAAAACTGCCCATCCCTCATCTCTTCTCCCTGGGATGGGGTCAGTCCCCCCAAAACTGCGCATCCCTCATCTCCCTGCAAGGGGGTCAATGTCCCCAAAACTGCTTGTCCCTCATCTCTTCTCCCTGGGAGGGGATCAATCCCTGGATCCTGCTGTTGCTGGGGCAGGGGTCTGGGCATCGCCACCATTTAGGCTGAGACCACACGAACTCATTGCATGGAGAGGGCCCTCCACTGAGCCAGGGCGTCACTCCCTGGGGTCACAGGGACACCGGTGGGGTGGCAACTGAACAGGGGCTCCCTCAGGCTCTTCTGGGGAGTCCGTGTGGCCAAACCTCACCCCGACAGCACACCTGTGGGGTCTCCCATTAGTGTTACTAGTGCTGTTAGGCCTCAGCCCTCACTGCATGCAGGGTTTTTTTGGGGGGACACACACTCCAGGTGCCACTTCCTGGAGCCGTGGGGTGTTCCAGCGGCCGTGCGTCACCATCCCGTGGGTGACTCACCTGGGGCGTGCCGTGGGGCCTCGCCCCGTGGGGTGGCACCGGGCTGTGCTGGGCAGGTGAGCGGCACCTGGGTGCGCCAATGGGGCCGCCTGTTCCTGGGGCAGGTGGGAGCTGCTCCCGGCGCAGGTGAGAGCCGCGCCCGCCGCCCAGCCCAGCCCACTGACATGGAGCCCCTGGGCTCCTGGGGCCCCGCACAGGTGGCTGCCTGGCTCCGAGGTGAGCACCCACCCAGCTAGGGGGGACCCTACTGCTGGATATGGGGTGGGGTCAGCCCGGAGGAGGGAGTGGGGTGGTGTGGCTGGGGGGTGGCAGCACTTCCCGTTCCTTGGCTCTTCTCCCTCGGGAGGAGTCATGCACTGGATCTTGCTGTGGGTGGGAATGGGGGGGTCTGGCCATCCTCAGCATTTAGGCTGAGACCACTCGTTGTGTGGAGGGGGCCCTGCCATCAGCCTGGGATCACCCCCTGGGGTCACTCAGCCAGAGTGGGACCCCCCACCCAGCGGGGACACCAGCGAGGGGGTGCTGGTTTGTGGCAGGGCTGGATGCAGCGGTGCAGGGATACCCCTTCGAGGCATGGGGGCTGGCAGGGCCTGACCTGCTGGGGCTGGATGTGGAGGTCCTGGAGGCACTGGGTGTGTGTCCCTTGGGGCACCAGGAGCTGCTGCTGGAGGCTGTGGAGCAGCTCCGTGAGCTGGTGAGTGCTGGGACCCCTGGGGGCTGTGGGGAAACCAGGGAGGAGAGGGGGATGTGGAGGCACCCTGGGCTGGGTTCAGATGGGGACCCAGGGGCACCCTGGACTTGGTAGAGGGGGGCTGTGGGGGGACCCTGGGTTGGACAGAGGGTTGGGCTTGGGGGCACCCTGGGGTGGGTGGAAGGGGGGACATGGGGACACACTGGTCTGGGTTTAGGGGGAAGGACACAGGGACAACCTGGGCTGGAGAGGGAGCATGTGTGGGCACCCTGGGCTGTGTGAAAATGGGAACAGTGGGACACCTTGAACTGAGTGGAGGTGGCCTGTGGGGACACTCTTTGCTGGTTGGAGGTGAGAAGCAGTGGGCATCATGGGCTGGGTGAAGGTGGGGATTTGGAAGCACCCCGGAGACCACCCCCTGCCACCCCCATTCCCTGTCATGCTTGAACCCCCCCAGGAGGCAGGACTGGCGAGCACCAGCCTGAGGACACTGACAGAGAGGCTGCGGGAGCTGGCACAGGGGATCCAGAGCCTGGTGCTGGGGGAGCTGCCAGCAGGGGATGCCCCCCGGCCGCCCTCCCTCACCCTGCTGGCCCGAGTCATCGACCTGGTCGGGGCTGCCAAGGAACTCTTCTCCTGGCTCAACAGGTCCGGGGCAGGTGAGGGTCCCCCCTGGGTGCCCCTACACCGGAGGCTGAGCTCTGTGTATTCCCCCTCCAGGTACCTCTTCTCCACCCTCAATGACTTTTCAGCCAGCCGGGACATCGTCCTGCTCTGTGCCCAGCTGGCAGAGACGCTGCAGGCGGTGGGTGCCCAAGGCCACGGTGATGGGCAGTGTCGGGGTTGGGGAGCTCTCCTTTCCTCCCAAAGCTCTGCTAGGCTGGAGGTGGGGGCAAAGCTGGGGTGAGAGGGGATGTGGTGCAGGGCAGGGGGTCTCCACCCTGCCATAGAGCAGTCCCTCCCCACTCATCCCCACACCTTGTCCCTCCAGGACTGTCCTGCAGCTGAGAGGGACAACCAGATCCTGCGGATTGTAAGTGCTGGGTGAGGACGGGGTGGCAGGCCCGGGGGATCCAGGGTCCCCCTGAGTGCCCTGCTGTCTCCCGCAGTGCCAGCACATCATGGGCATCTGTGAGAGCATCGTGAGCTGCAGTCCCCCGGCGCTGCTGGACCGCAGGGCTGTGTTGCAGCAGGTGGGGCTGGCACTGCCCCTCGGCCTTCAGAGCAGCCCCCCAATGTCCCCCAGCACCGCAATGCAGAGTCCCCCAGCATCTCCTGACATGCCAACGCTGCCCCTCAGCCCATGGGGGAGCCCCCCAGCATCCCCTGACCCTTCAGTGCCACTCTCTGATCCCCTGGGGAGACCTCTGCCACTCATCACCACCCCGCTGGTGAGTCCCCACCACCCCAGTGCCCCCTACTGCCTTGGGACCCCCCAACCCCCTGCTCAGCTCCACCTCCTGTCCCCACTAGGGCTTTGAGATCACCTCCACCAGCTCCGGCTTGCACTTCGTGTCTGCGACCACCTCAGAGGTGAGTGAGGGTCTGCCTCTCCAAGGGCCACCCTGTCCCTTTTAGCACCTGCTGTAGGAAATTCTCTTAGGGCCCTAATCCACCCCCCAACCCTGGGCGGGGGTGGGCTGTCTGCAACTCATCTGATGAGTGAGCACAGCCTGGGCATGGGGGGGAGGCCCTTCTGCACCCCGATCCCACCAGCCACTCCAGGCACTGCTCTGCAAGGTCGGGTTAATGGTTAATCCCTTCCCAGTTGTCCCCATCCGGGAGAGATCCCGAGTGTGGATTAGTTTAGGAAGGCAGGGTGGGAACCTGGGACTGAGCATCCCACTCCCACCCTGCCTCTGCCCAGGCCCTGGCTGCCCACGGGGGCCAAATCCTGCCCGGAGACGAGATCGTGCAGGTCAATGAACAGGTCGTGGTGAGTCGGAGGGGACGGGGCTCGAGGGTGGTGCTGATTTTGGCAGGGAAGTCATGGACAGGGAGCTGCAAGGCCAGGAGGGCTGGGGGAATGCAGGGGCTGCAGCTGGGAGGATTTGGGGGCACATGGGACATGCAGCTGGGAGGATTTTAGGGGGAAATGGAACCTGTGGCTGGGAGGACTTGGGGGCACGTGGGACTTGTGGCTGGGACAATTTTGGGAGGATCCAGGAGTTGTGATCTGCAAAAAGCAGGACAAATGGCTGGGAATGGTCTGAGGGACACAGGAGTCACTTCTGGGGTGGGTTGGGGGATGTGGGATCTGTGCCAGTGGAGTGTTTGGGGGATGCAGCAGCCACGGAGCTGGGGCTGTGTCCCACAGCTCACTGTGGGGCTGTGCAGGTCGGTTGGACACGCTCCAACCTGGAGAAGAAGCTGCTGGAGAAGGCAAATGGGGTCACACTGGTGCTGAAGAAGATCCCACTCAACCTGCCCAGCTCACTCACCTCTCCCAGGCAGCAGGTGAGTGATCCCAGTGCTAGGAACCTGGCAGAGATGCTCAGAGCCAGGCATCTCCCATCCCACTGGTGATCCCTAAAGCTCTGGGGTCCATGGTGGGGTGGGACTGGCCCTGACTCTCCACCCACAGCTCCCAGGAGCATTTTCGGATGCTGCAGATCCCCTTGGCACCAGGAGCAGAGAGTGTCCAGGCAGCCCCGTGTCCCTGACCTCCAGGTGAGCCCCATTCCACCACCCCAGCACCCCCATTCTGGCCAGCAAGGAGCTGTTTGGGTGCACCCAAGGCCCCTTCCCAGCTCTTTTTTGGGGTGGAGAAGTCCCAGCAGCACAGCAGCTGCCTGTGAGCAGCCCAGGAAGCTGCCCAGTAGCTTTAAGGAACAAAAAGAAAAAAAAAAAAAAGTGAGTTGTGTTTGTAATTCATTCACTTGGTAACGTTTTAGTGGGGTTGAAACTATATTTAGACATGACCCTTCTCCTCTCCCGGAATGGAAAGGCGTGCGGAGAGCCAACGGCAGGAGCCACGGGCTGGGCTCCCACCCTGCTGGAGACCACGGAGGTCTGGGGGAGCTGGTGCTGAGCCCCCCACATCCCCTCCAGCCCCACTCCTCGGGCAGGGAGAACCGGGGGTGTCCCACCCAGAGGTGGTGGTGGGACCCCCGCAGTGTCTGAGGAGGTTTGTGGCTCAGCAATCCCCTTTTCCCCCAGTGCTGGTGCCGACCTGGACTCGGGGCCAGATCCTGTTACTGACGAAGAGGACGAGCAGGAGCTGAGGCTGGCCAGGGAGGCTGTGGAGGAGCTGCCAGGACTGTCAGGACTGGGTAGGAGGGGAGCAAAGGGTGGGATGGAGAGATTTCCCTCCAGGATAAGAGGCTGCAGCCCTGCTTGCTGTTCACAGGTGCTGCAGAGGAGGAGTGGGAGAGTGGCACCCCCTTGGACACCCCCCTGGGCACCCCACTGGGCATCCCAAGCTCTCCAGGCATCTCTGCTGCCACTGGACCCTGCACTACAGAGCTGAGCCCCACAGCAGCCCCTACCACAGGGGCTGGGGGTGCAGATCCCAGCCAGCTCCCTGGGGAGGTGAGAGCTGTGGGGGAACACTGAGAGGGTGTCGGGGGACATAGCACTTTGTGTCCTGCCTGAGGTGGGAGTCAAAACCTCCCCCCTCATGTGGGTTCCTCTCTGAGCTCACTGGTTTGTGTGTGTGAGTTGGGGGTCCCTGAGGGGGGTCCCTAAGGGCTGTGTGTGCTGCTGGGTGGGCTCAGCAAATACTGCCCTGCCCTTGCCCCCCCTCCCTTTAACGCTCATCTCTGTCTCCTTATCTAGGGCAGCCCCCAGACAGGACGCAGACCAAAAGGTGAGCCAGGACCCTGCCAGGCTGGGGTGAAGGGAGTTGGGGTCTCTCCCAGGGGGGCTCTGCTGCCCCTCCCCTGCCTTGACACCCCCCCAATGCTGTGGTGGCAGGAGTGGCGACCAGGCTGAGCCGCCGGCGGGTCTCGTGCCGGGACCTGGGCCGGGTGGACTGCGATGGGTGGCTCCTCAAGAAGAAGGACCATGTAGCCTTCATGGCCCAGAAGTGGAAACGGTGCTGGTTTGTGCTGAAGGGCCACACGCTCTACTGGTACAACCACCCCAACGTGAGTGGGGGCACTGGGTGTCCTTGTCAGTCCTCCTCACACCTGGGCAGCCAGGATTTCCCAAGGTGATGGTTGGTGAACACGGCTGTCCCCATCCCTCACAGGATGAGAAGGCTGCAGGACTCATCAACGTGGCCACCTACAACCTGGAGAGCACAAGGGAACAGAAGAAGAAATAGTGAGTGTGGTCTTTCTCACCATGGGCCTCCCAGCTGGTGGTAGAAGGGGGCGGATGCTGTCCTAAGGGCATGTGCTGAGTCCTGCTGGGTACCACCTGCATGTTCCCACAGGGCTGGTGGGGTCCTCATGAGACTGGCAGAGTCCCCAGGGAGCTCCATGGGATGGTGGGGTCCCCACAGAGCTAGTAGGGTCTAGGAGGGGGCCTAGGAGGGTCCTTGCAAGTTTAGTGGGGTCCCCTCAGAGATTGCAATACTCTGCCCACACTCTGAGCAAGATGTGCACCGTGCTTCTGGTATTACCTGGGATTAAGACCAAGGACCAGAGTGTCTCCCAGGGCAGGGAGAAGCCCAGACCCTGGGACGGAGGGGCTGCAGTGCTGGGGAGGCTGGCTCTGTGTCACCACAGCAAGCACCTGCTTGTTCTCAGTGTGTTCCAGCTGTGCCACGAGAGGTACAAGCCCTTTGTCTTTGCTGCTGAAACCTTGGCTGACCTGAGCATGTGAGTAACACACCCACTGGTGCTGGTCAGTGCCAGTCCTGCCACTCTAGGCTGCCCAGGAGCCTCCTCCACCTTTCTGTCCATCCTTTCCCTCCCCAGGTGGGTCAGTCGCCTTATAACAGCCAAAACAAAGTACACACTCGCCCACCAGTCAGTCCCAGACAAGGAGGAAGGTAAGAGGCCCTTCCCGGGGTGGGAGAAGGGGTCAGTGGGAGGTGGAGACCCTGCAGGGATTGGGAGGTTCTGGTGGGGCAGCTGTGCTTTGTGCCACAGCCCCTATGTGGCACCACTGGAAGCTTTGCCCATGATTTGGGGGGGATGTGAGAAACTCTCCCTGAGATGGGACCAGGGGGATGCTCAGCCCTTGGGGTGAACCTCAGGGCTTCCCACTGTCCTCCCCAGACTGCTACAGCGAGACAGAGGCCGAGGACCCCGATGACGAGTCCCCCAGGCATGGATGTGACTCAGTGAGTAGCCCTGGGGGACGTCCTGGGGAGGGGATGGAGGTTCCTCACCTCACCCTCTGCCCCATCTCTCCCTCAGCCAAGGAAGAAGGTACATTACCCACCGGAGAAAGGCCAGCTCTCCCCAGCCAGCGGCGAGTCCAGCAGCCCCCAGGGCAGCCCCCGGCCCTGCTCCCCCATGGGTAGGTGCTGGGGGTGGCATCTCTCACCCTGTCACCTCGTGTGCACCCTTTATTCAAAGCCAAGGCCTCCCTTTTCTGTGTGTGTGTGCGTGCTGGAGTGTAACTTGGGTTGAGATGTGTTTGCTTGTGAACCATCTTAGGATGAAGGGAGCCTACTGGAAAGATGGAGAGGAGTTTTTTACAAGGGCATGGAGTGACAGGACAAGGAAGAAACTGAAAAGAGTAGGTTTAAATTGGGTATTAGGAGGAAGTTCTTTGCTGGGAGGATAGGCAGGCCCTGGCGCAGGTTTCCCACAGAAGCTGTGGCTGCCCCATCCCTGGAAATGTCCAAGGTTGGACAGGGCTTGGAGCAACCTGATCTAGTGGAAGATGCCCGTGGCAGAGGCTTGGGACGAGATGATCTCCCAGGTCCCTTCCAACCCAAACCACTCTGATTCCACACTCCCAGTGCAAGGTCCTGGGCAGGGGGAGCCCCGCCGGGGTTTCAGAGCTGCCCTCCTGTTCCAGCGCCCCTCTGTCCTGTGCCAGACCCCGCCGGGGAGGATCTGGAGAGCCTGATGCGGTGCCTGAAGCAGGGCGGCGTGTCCCTCATGGGGCAGCGGCGGTTCCTGACGCAGGAGCAGTGCCGAAAATCCTTCCTCCGGCGCAACAAGAACCCCCACATCAACGAGAAGGTGCACGCGGTGCGGGCGCTGCAGAGCACGCTCAAGGTGGGACCCCCCAGCCCCCTGACCCTCCTTTCCCAAAGCCCCCTGGCCACGGTGGGGGATGCCCCAAAACGTTCCCTTTGTCCTGGGCAGGCGAAGTTGGTGGAGCTGGAAGCCCTGGAGCAGCTGCTGGGAGAGGCCACGCTCACCTCGGACACATTCAGGCGCTGGAAGGAGGAGCACCAGGAGCTGTACCAGGAGCTGCGGGAGGGGTGGGCAGGGCAGCAGGGCCAGGGGAGCAATGGGGGGCTTGGGGGCGAGCAGGGCCCCCCTGGAGAGGCAGCTGGACCCTGATATCCCATTGAGACACGGCATGGATTGGTGCTGACAGAACTCGGGGTGCTGCAGGGGCACAGAGTCTGTGCTGAGCACGTTTTTGGAAGGCTCTGCTGCATCCATCCCCCTCCCCGGGGTGGGACGTCGCTGTGACGAGTCTTAACTTTTTTTCCAAGGACATTTTGAGTCTTACTTTTTCCCAGGATGTTTTGGCTCAGCTGCAGGATGGTAAAGGCGGGGGGTAGGGGCTGTTCCTGGAGGGCTGTGCCCACGCTGTGGTGCTGCCATGAGGGGGCTCTCATGCTGTAAATAAAATGTGCTGACGGGCGCTGGTCGTGCCGAGGGCTTTTCTTGGCGCTGAAACCATAAAATCGTGGAGTTGTTTAGGCTGGAAATGGGATCACCACGTCCAGCTGTTCCACCATTCACCGCTAAACCACGTCCTCAGCTGCCACATCCACAGGTTTCATGCACACTCCCACGGATGAGGACTCCACCACTGCCCTGCAATATAACGATTCCACGAAGGAATCGCAATACCCACCCTGAACCTCCCCTGGGTGTAATTTGAGGCCGCTTCAGCTTGTGCTACCGCTTGTTCCCTTGCGAGCAGAGCCGCAGTCTGGCTCCTTGCTCCTGTCAGGGAGTTGCAGAGACCAAGAAGGTCCTCCCTGAGCCCCCTTTTCCCCAGGCCGAACCCCCTTTTCCCCGGCCGTGCCCTCTTTTCCCCGGTTGTGTCTCCTTTTCTCCAGACCTAGCCCCCTTTTCTCTGGCTGTACCCCCTTTTCTCCAGCCGAGCCCCCTCAGCCGCTCCCGCCCACCCTACGGGTGCCGCCGTCGGACACTCTTCCTCGGCCAGACCCGCCGCTCCCTCCGCGGCGCCGTGGTGGGGCGTGGCCAGCGTTAGGGCGAGCCAATGAGCGGTGGATGGGGGCGTGACCAACTAACTGGATTGGCTGCGGCGCGGAGGAGGCCCCGCCCCATCCTCTATGTCCCGCCCCCCCGGCGCGGGCTGGGTAACGGTCGAGGCGCGGCGGAGGAAGGTGAGGAGTGATCCTGGGAAATCATCGGGATAATTATCGGGATACCGGCGCCAGTTTCCGCTTCCCGGATCCTCACGGACTGGCTCACCGCCCCCCACAGCCCTTCAGGGGCTGCCCCTCTCTCCCCAGCCCGTCGGGGACCCGGAGCCCCGGCCCGTAAGAGACCGGACCCCGCCACCCCCGCCTCGGCACCGACGCTTTTCAGCCCTCAGGAACCGGT
>VXAU01001338.1:47541-77875 GCA_013399695.1 Formicarius rufipectus | reverse complement strand
CCACAACCCTTCAGGGATGGCCTCCTTATGAATTGAACCCCTCTGGCCCCCAGGGACTGACCCCCTCCCTGCCCCTCAGGGTCTGACCCTCAGCCCTTCAGGGATGGGCTCCTTATGAATTGACCCCCCCCCCATGCCCCTCAGGGACTGACCCCTCAGCCTGTGCCTTCCAGATGGTCCTGTTGTCTCTCCCCCAGCTCACCCACCTTCCCCCTCCTCCTCCTTCCACCCGAATCGCTGTGCTCCCCACGCTCTTCCCCTCCCCGGGTTCACATCACTTCGTGTTCCTTCTCTCTCCTTCCATGGGCAAAAGTGTTTCTCTCCCTCTCCGTGACCCACCGCTCCCTTCCCACCTCCCGTACCTGCTGCTGGAAGGGAGGGGTTGTGGCGTGATGGGGATTCTCTCCAAAGGGGTAGGTCTGTGGGTTTGGGAGGGTGGTGCAGAATGAGGTGAGAAACGCTCTGATTGCTTTGATTTGTTTCCCTGTTAGGGCTGCTTGGCTGTAGTTCTTGAGACTGAGCTTTAAACTGGGGAATTTCAGACATATACCTAAATCACTCATATCTACATAAATATGCCTAAATTAATCATGACAAGCACTACATTTACCTAGAAGTATTTTATTTCTTCTCTGAGAGAAGTGCTTCTTCTGGTTTATTATCCTGTTGTATTTCCAATGTCTCTCCTATATTGTAAAGTCTGTATTGTGTATGTTTTCTAGGAATTAATGGCTTCTGTGAGTTCAGTTCAGAAAGAAGTAAGAGCTGCCAGTTGAGGGTTTAGTCTGGATGGATAGAGGCCTTGAATTTCCACAGTGTAGCCTGAGAGCTGTGAATTGTGCTTGTGTTATCAGAGACAGGAAATTCACTGAAGTACTCCGAGAAACAGATAAATTAACCCAAAGCTCTGGATAGATAAAAATTGCCATGCATGGAACAGCAAGGTTGATATTTGAAGGACTTTCATGTAGTTGCTCAGTGACCTCTACAGAGGGCAGAAATGATCTGGTTGAGAGTTAAGACTGTAAAGAACAATTCTGAGTCTCTGTAGACAGTGTGTAGGTGCTGTGGTGACTGGTGCTCTATAAATACTTGCTATGAGGATAACACATGCACCAGCAGAAGGGTGCTGCTGAGCTGCTGCATGCCTGGAGAATGCTGCAAACAGGAATTCTTGTTTTTCAGGCACAAAGGGGAAAAAAAAACCCTTGGAAGTGAAGTATTGCCTCTGTTGCTGCAGGGGAAAAAAAAAAGATATTTTTGGGAGATGTTAATTAAATATGAAATACCATGTTACTCTGATGTGTGTGTACCCTTTGCTTGGCTACTGGGAATAGGGTTTGGGTTATGCTGACTTAAATATGATTTTTATTTCTTTATCCAGTTCACTGGAAACATAAGATGGCTGCTCCTGGGAAAGATCCAGACCTGAGGCTCCAGCAGAACAATCCACTGGGTAAGCACAGTCCTTTCTTTAAAGCCCTGCTGCTGTCGGATCCTGTTTCAGTTTCTCTGAGTAGACACGTGGCCCTGAGAATATTCTTTACCAGAAGCTTTTTATTCAAAAAAAGTCTTACTCCTGCAAAAGTACTCAAGGGCAGAGAATCATTTGATAATTATTTTTTCTCTTAAGCAATAATTGATGTATCTGGGAGAGTTCTTAATAGTTAATGCAAAAACCACATCTTTAATTTAGCCAGTTCTGCTGTGTGGCTGTGCTGCTGCTGCTTTTTTTAGTCTGAGTACCAGAGTATCAGTTGGGTGTAATATCAGACTCATCAATGGGAATATAGTTTACTGCTTTTGCATTCTGTCTTCCATAACAAGATTGATTTTCAGTTTCCTTTTGATATCACTGGACTTCCCTGTGCTTGCTGCCATTTCCTTTCACAAAAGAGATTTATTTAACAATAGCACGGGGAGTCAAGCAAGGATCAGTTTGGGTTAGGAAGCACTGATAATTAGAAATGGCTTAATTAGGTGTACTAAAGGGCTTTTGAGTCTGTTGGGTAAAGCATAAGTACCCCTTTTCTTTCCTCTCCAGATCCCAGCACCAGCCAGAAGAGCAAGTTCTTGGAGACTGACTGGAAAACACCCATGTTGTCCATGAAGTCCCAGAGCCGTGTCAGTCGCTGTCCAAGTGTGGCTGACAGTGGGGATGGGGGCATTGGAACCTCCTGCTCAGACAGCACAGAAGGTGATGGTCACCATGAGTTCACAGGGTGTAAAACTTGGAGAGCAGCACCTGTTGTGATGCTTGGAGACTGTTTCAACTCCAGTGCCTTGGATATGCTGCCTGAAATATAACCAAGTGATGAGGGGACTAGTTTGGGTTATTGGCTGAGTGCAGTGGTTTTATCTAAGAGCCACCTTGGTGATTTGCTGGTTCATATTAACTGAGTCTGTTGTGTGATTTTTTTTTTTTTAAAGAAATAATTTTTAGATGCCTCTGTGTAGAAGTGTTTATCTCTTCAGTGTTAGAGCTGTGTGCTTCCAGCTAAAGAACTCTGCAAGCTGGCCCCTTAGTGAGGCACATTCTGTGAAATTGCTCATCCCAGCAATCCTTTCCACCTGAGTTTTCATCTTCATTGTTTCCTTTCAACAGGAAGTTTTTGCTGTGCTTTGAAACACTTCACACATCTGTTTCAGGTGCTGCATCAAACCCTTAGAATGAACTGTAGATCTTAACATGTGGGTAAATTGAAAGCTTTAAAAAAAGTCTGGCTGTTGGAAATGTTGCTGAAATTATGTGTTTATCCATCAAGCCTCTCTCAGGAGAGAAAAACACCCAGTTGCAGGTGAGGGAAGGTGATTTCCCTTTGGGAAATGACCCTTGTGAGCACTGGTGATGTCCTAGCCTTGTTTGTAAGAGCCAAGGCTGACCTGCAGTCCTGGCCACTGAGCTGAGGGCACTCTGAGCTCAGTACATTAGTCAGAAATGTTGTGATGACCCTTAGCACACTCAAGGAACCCATTGCAGCACCTGCACGTGGTGTGTTGGTCAGGGAACTCGAGTTCCTGACAGGGACACTGAGGGATAAATTTAGGGGCTGTAAAAGGAAATGGTACTGTCCCTTCTTTTCCCAGAGTGAACTTGCTTGTGACTGTCCAGTAGCATAGTGTTCTCTGGAGTTCCCAGGCACAGCCAAGTAGTGGCTAAGAGATTTTTGTCCCCTTATTGATCACTCTTGATGAAAGGATCTCGTGCCTTTATTGTGATAGTTTCCCCGCAGTGTGATGATGGTCTTGGCAGAATCTGATTTTGGTTGCACTTAAATTGTAACATTTATTTGTAGCAATGCTTGGAGGGTACAAACAGCTGGAAGGGGGATTTATAGTCCCAATATGGGATTAAAGGAACATCATGTGGGGATGGGCCTTTGGCCAAAGCCACGAGGAGAACAAGTTTGTGTACCTGGGAGAACCCTGGAATTACTGCGATACAGAATGTGTCGGGACCAGGAGTGGGGACAGGCACTTTGCTGTTTGCCTTTCTCAGCTCTTGCTGTTGCTGTATGGAAACCTGAGAGTTGCTAAGAATAGCCCTGTGTGTCTGTGCAGCCAGGTTTGGTGCCCCTCTGGCAGGACGGGCTCACGGGGGGCGTGTGCCGAGCCCTGGCTCGTTTCCTGTGGCAATGAGGTGAGAGCCATTGCTGCCTCCTCTAGGACAGGCTCTTTTGCCGCGGTGTCCTGGAGGAGCTGGAAGGTCAGATCCTCGGGTTCAGCTATGGTTGAGACTCACCATGGGCTCAGGGAAGGCTCCTCTTAGCTCTGGGTATGGTTCCAAGTCACTACGGGACGGGCAGAGCAGAGTCATGGTCTCAGAGTTCAGCTGAGTAAGTGTCAGCCTTTTTATTCAATATGAAGGTCTTGATTTCTAAACCTGTAGGAAGATAACCTTATTGATTTAAGGATATGCTAGAGTAGCTTAAAAACAAGGATTAAAAATGTGACCTGGATTAAACCTGGATTCTCCCTGTTGTTTACAGTGGTAGGAAAATGTCAGCAGGTTCCTGAAACTTGTAGTGAGGGGGAACGTAGGTGTGCCTGAGTTGTGCAGCTGCTTTAGAAGGATATGCCAAGGGGGAAAGGAATTAGTTTTTGTGTTACTTTGGAAAGTTCACTAAAAGAGTGTATTTTCAGGATTGTAACTAGAATATCACTCTTTTTTTTTTTTCCCTAGATTTTTGCAATTCCAGTAACAGTTCCTCATTCCACCCCATCAAAACCCAGGTGACCATTCCAACAGCCCACGTTATGCCTTCCACGCTGGGTGCCTCGCCCTCCAAGCCGTGCTCTGCAGGAGACCAGGGCTGTTCCCAGAGCACTTCAAAGACTGCTGTGCCAGGATCTGCCTTGGAACACTCAGGGCTCATGAGGAACGGGGATTTTAACACCAGGAAATCATCTCAGGTGCCACCCAGGGATCTGCATCTCTACGGGCTTTCAGGAGAAAATGGCTTTGAGCAACCCTGGCCTCCTGCTGCTGATCCCCTGAGAACAGAAGATCTTTGGAAGTTTGACACCCCTGCCATGGAGCGCACCCTTAACCAGTCTCTCTTTCTGGACAGTGTGTGTGCTGACCCTCACTACAGGCTCCAGAAGCCCAATCCAAACCCCGAGGCAGGGAAGGACCATTATAAGGTGCTGCCAGAGAGCAGACAGGGAGCAGGGGCCAATGGAGTCTGTGAGCCCCGGGACGGGCCATGGCAGAGTGGGAGCAGACTGATGCCAACAGGACTGCAGGCCAACAATTTCTTTTCCAAACCTGTAGTGAGTCCCCCATCCCGAGCGTGGATGCCAGAAGGATACACACTGCATCCACACAAGGGGGTCTGCGAGCTCAGTGCTTGGAAACAGCAGCTGGACAAAGTGCAATTGCAGGTGGAGCAGATGCAGGTAGGGAGCTGCTTGTGTGACTGTATAGCAGTTTGAAACCTTTTTGTCAGGAAACATTGTGCCAGACTTAGGAAGCAAGGGGGAGATTGCCTCATGCTTCTCCCTGTGTGACACTGAAAGTCTCCTAATGATCTGGTTTTTACAGCATGTGTCACCAGTATCATTTGATGCGCTGTGTGTGCAGAGCAGCCCTGGATTATGTTACAGTACTGCACCACAGCTGAGATCAAGAGGTGAAATACCCACTCTGCTAGAAACTGCAGAGAAAAAGCATGCCAAGAGGTTCTAAACAGTTTCTGGAATAATTTTGTTCTCTAGTGTTTAAAAAGATTTTTTTAACTGCAGTTTATGAGCTGGAAACAGTTTGTTTACCACCTCCCACCAGCTGTACCTTAAGACAAATTGTTTCCAGCGAGCTTGCACAGTGATCTAAAATTATTTGTTAATCTCCAGTTGTGCTTGGGCAAAGTTACTTGTTCTTGGACATCAACAGAGACTGAAATAGCTGTGTCCTGGCATGCAGATGAGCACATAGTGTGCAAAATAGCTCCAGCACTGTTGCAATTACTTCTGTGGGGCACAAACCTCTCCCTCCTTGTTTTGTCTCCTCCTGCAGTTACAAAATGGAGGCACCTGCCCCCATTCCTTGATGTACTCTCCATCACTGCCTGCACCTGATCCAGCCCAGTGGATTAATATCCTGAACTCCAATGAAAACCTACTCAAGGAGAAAGAGCTTCTCATTGACAGGTGAGGGTTTGACTTCAGTATATTTCTGTTTGGAAAGTATCAAGGAAAGCTCATTTTCCAGATTCCCTTTTACCCAATTAAGCTTTTTTATTGCAAAGAAGAATATAATGACCTTTGAGAAGAGCCTGAGCTCTCTTCCTCTTGGAATTAGGATGATATTCCTGAAGGTTCAAATAAATTAATTTTGGTTGTGGTTTTCTCTATTTTATAAGGGATAAGTATTTCTGTTCACATTATAATTGGAATGTCAAAACTACTGCCTTTTTGCTTGAGGGCTTTCCGGGAGCTCCCTGAGATCTTAAATTTTAATTTTTTTTTTTTGTGAGTTTGAACTGGCAAACAACATTTTTCCTAACTAAGACCAGTGATCCACAAGCTTTTTGAAAAAAAGTAAGTCCTAATTGAAAAATACCTTTAATATTGAACTGTAAATACTTTTTATTTCTTATTTTGAGTCATCTGCTGTGTATTCATTTTACTCATAAGCTCCACAGTCAAGCTGGAAGCTGGATCATCCAAAACATGCAAGGCTTGTGTGTCTTATCTAATCATTGTTAGTGGGGGAAGGTTTTGAAAGGTTCTTTCTCCTCTGCTTGTGGCTGTGTGGAGCTGTTGTGGTGGCACTGTTCCTGTTGTATTGCTGCTCTCCACTGTATGTTTGAGAACAGTTTATTACCTGCTGTTTTGACAGACAAAGACAGCACATATCCCAGTTGGAGCAGAAGGTCCGGGAAAGTGAACTGCAGGTTCACAGTGCCCTGCTGGGCTGTCCAGCATCCTATGGAGATGTCTACATGCTGAGGATGCAGGTAATTGGATACAGCAGGTGTCAGCAAGAAAGATGCATTGAATCCAGTGGTCCTCCCACTGCTCGTTAGGTGTTTGCTGGGCAGGAGTCAAATTATACTTTTTATGGGGTTCAGGTTCCTCATCACCTCTGGAATCCTCAGTGACACTTGAGGTTCCCAGCCTTGAAGGATGACGGCTTGTTTAGCAGCTGTGCTAGTGGTGCAAGCACCTGGCGGCACTGACAGGCACTGTTTTGGATACTGCAGTGTGTAAGATGGGCTGAGTGGTGTTTGGGCATTGGGAGGGATGAGAACACGGCTGGGACAGCACAGCTGCTGAGTGCCAGTTTGTAATAACCAAATTCTGGGGCTGGCTGTGTGTGCAGGAGCTGCAGCGGGAGAACACCTTCCTTCGAGCTCAGTTCACAGAGAAGACTGAGTCCCTCAGTAAGGAGAACATTGAGCTGGAGAGGAAACTGGCTGCTGCAGAGGTGGATGTGAAGCTGGTCCGGGAGTCGCTGAAGGAAACAGTGCAGAAACACGCAGAGGAGTTAAAGAAACAGGAAGAAAGGGTATGGTCTCGGTGCTCTAGAGATGGGAAGGTGGGCTTGCTTTGAGAGGCTAAAAGTCAGTGTAGTGCTGAGATGGAACTTGGCTATGGCAGTCTGTAATTGCAGGTATTTTGTGATCTCCTTGTAGAGTACCTTGGTTTGTAAGCAAAAGCCTTTTTTCCTGCAATTAGAAGCATTTCAGTACCTCTTTTAACGAAAAAAGCCTGTCTTTAGCTAAATGAGCAGAAATGCTGCTGAGTTAAGATGATCTTGTCTTTTGGTTTTCTGTCCAAAAAGCTAAATGAGTGGTCTTAGAGAAGACTGAAGAATAGATGAGAAATTATATAAGCTAAACTTGTCTATAACTGTCCCTGCAGGTAAAAGGAAGAGAAAAACACATTAGTAACCTTAAAAAGAAATGCCAGAAGGAATCTGAACAAAGCAGAGAGAGACAGCAGAGAATTGAGACCCTGGAACGATACCTGGCTGATGTACCCACTCTTGAGGAGCACCAGAAACAGAGTCAGAAGGTAAAACTTCCCCTGAGTTGTGATGATGGTTCTTCCTGTTTTTGCTCAGGTGACTTTTTTACAGCTGCAGCTACTCCCCTCTTTTGCAGCTGAAAGAATCTGAACTGAAGAGCACTTCACTGCAGGAAACAGTGCTGGCACTGGAGGCAGAGCTTGGAGATGTCCAGGCTGCTTTCAGGGAGCAAAAGATGCAGCTGGAGACCCAAAAACAAAAGGAGATGGAGCTTCTTTCCACTGTGCGCAGGTAAGAATGAGGAGCATTAGAATTAACTTCATCTTGGTACTGTTTTAATTGCTGTACAAGAATAGTGATGCTTCAGCACAGCCTCTCTCCCACCTGTCAGAACCAGGTCACTGTGGATTTCTGGTGATTTTGAGTGCTGGCCAAATCACCATGTTCAAATTTTGCCTGCCAGCAGTGGAGGGTGGGAGGAGAACTACATGGCTGGAAAAGGGGGGCCCCTGTTTTGTCACCTGGGTTTGTTTGTGTCTCCTTGCAAAATGGACCTGCTTAACCTGCAGTCATTGTGTTTGCAAATGGGTTGTGTCCAGGGACAGGAACTCTTTCCAACACAGCTCTGGCAGTTTGTGAGCTGGGATGCAAATAGGGCAACTCTGACATCTGATATGAAAATAATTTTCCTCCTCATCTTGTTTCCCTCCTTGAAGTGAGGGAAACACCTAAAAGCTGTTTTGGTTTTTTTTTTCCCATGGTGTTCTGCTAACTTCAGCTTGCAGGATAAGTTGCAGCAGTGTGCAAAGAATGCAGACAGAGGACCCCCTGCCCAGGATGGGGAGAGACAGAAAATAGATCATGATTCTCTGAAGAAAGAATGTGACTGCCTCAGGAAGGTAAGAGGCTGTCCCAGTCAGGAATCACACATTTTTCCTTCCACTGAGTCACACCGGGCACTCAGATGAAATCAGGAACTTGTGCAATCACAACACCACTGAAGCAGTAGTTCCTGGATTGCAAACGGTGGGGTTCCAACAGCTGTTTTTATGTGATGACCACACATTCCACACACTCTTACAATAATTCTGGGGAGAAGTTGCAGAATGCAGAAGAGGGAAGAGTTTCTTGTCTGTTTTTAGCTGATATGGCTAATGGTGCCTTTTATCAGGGAATCTGAGTCCACTACTAACAGCAGCAGTGATTAAAGCAGTAAATGGACAGGAAAGGGAGAGGGGGTGCTGTTCTGCTGAAGGAGAAATCCTGGTGGCACTGCTGGATCTTGTGTGATCAGTTCTGACACCTCTGCTTTTGATTCCAGATTGTGGACAAAAAGCAAAAGAAGATGGAGCAGTTATCCTTGCAAATAAAGGTGAGAGATCCTGGTAGGGACCTAGAACTGGAGAATCTGCTGTGAAATGAGATAGACTTAATGTGTTCCCATTTCTCTTCCAGAACCTGGAAGAACAAGTGGCTCAGGAAGAGGGGACAAGCCAAGCTCTGAAAGAGGAGGCAATGAGAAGGGAAAATGCACTGCACCAGCTCCGGGCAGCTGTGAAAGAGGTCAGGGACTGTTTGGGGTGCCTGAACAAAGCATTGAGTGAACAGTGGATTGTCCTTCAGCAAGGCTCTGAATTTGGGGTCAGCAGCACATTATCTCCTGCTTCCTGCTAGTCAGCTGTCCTGTCAGGGCTCTGAAAGGAGCCCTCCTGCTCAAAGGCAGGAGGAAAAACGCAGTTTCTGCCTTGGGACCTTCAGTGGAGCTCGGGGTGTGGTGGAGGAGGCAGAGTCTGCCAGCTGGGGGCAGCAGGGCTGCGAGCAGAGGTCCAACTGTGAGTTGGCACAACGGCAGCCCTTGAGGGAAGGGATGGACAGTGTTGGGGTGCATGACCTCTTGGAAGCTTATTTTGCTGCATCAGCAGGGAGGGTGCAGTGACCCAAGGTGCTTCCAGTCTGAGCCAGGAGAGCCAAACGCTCACCCCATGTGGGACTGACACTCACCTGGAGTGCTGGATGTAAACCAGCTCCTGCCCTTGGTGCTCCCATCATGGAGCAGTTGCAGTAAGATGCTTTAAGTGTGGTAGTTCTGTACCAAGTGACCACTAATGGTCTGTGTCCATGTGTCCAGCTCTCTGTGCAGAACCAGGATCTGATTGAGAAGAACCTGACGCTTCAGGAGCGGCTCCGTCAGGCCGAGCTGACAGCCCAGCCCATGCCTGCTGACACAGCCCGCCTCACCCAGGAGCTGCATGGAGAGCTGGCCATCTGTCTGCAGGATTTGCAGTCTGTCTACAGCATTGTCACTCAGAGGGCTCAGGGCAAGGATCCCAACCTCTCTCTGCTCCTGGGCATTCATTGTAAGTACAGAGTGATGGCAGAGCAAACCTTTCCCTCCTCTGCTGTGGCAGAGTTAAAGAACTTGCAAATAGCATGGAATTGTCTTTCTGGGTTTCTGAACCCTCCCTCTGTGCTTAGCTTGCTCTAAAGATGAATGCTGTAATAACTGAGTGTTAAGTAGAGCCTCCTTTGCACACATGCATTGGTTTTTCTGGCTGACTTGCAAATGTGTCTGATCTTTGGTCAGAATTGCATGTGAGAAAACTCCCTTCTCTGACTCCACAGCTGTTCAACACCCTGTGAAGGAGAAGGAAGACTTGCTGAGCCCTGATGGACTTGCAAAGAAAGTGGTGGAGGTAAAACAGCTTCACAAAGAGGTGGAGGAGTTAAGGACTGCAATATCTGACAGATATGCTCAGGATATGGGAGACAACTGCATCACCCAGTAAAGAACACTCCCCAAAGTAAGACAAGAAATGAAGACTTGAAACCCTCAGGAGTCTTGAGCTCCTACAATCCTAAACCTATTCAGCACTTTACCATCCCTTTGCTCGGGTACAAGATGTGTGACTTATCTGATCCATGAGGGATCAGGAGGTTTGTTGCCAGAAGTGTTCAGCTGCTGACTGGCTGACTGAAATCGTTCAGGGCTTCAGTGTTGGGCTGTGCAGTAGCTTTGATCTTGTGGAATGTGTTTTGTGCTGTGTTTGCTGGAGCTGGTGTGGTCTGTGATCCTGGGAGATGGATTCTGCCTTGCTTTCCAGGCATGTCAAATGCTGAACATGCAAATGTGACGGTTAAAATCATCACTGAAAGTATGCCCTGGTGTTTCTGATAGCTTCCCCGTTCAGGTCCTGTGTGACTAGTGAGACCAGAGGATTATTGGAGTGTTCAGAGGATATCTGGGTTTTGTAGGCAGGCAGGTGTGCCAGTTACACTGCTGGTGTTTACACTGAGATGCTACTGGCTTGGATTTAAGGAGCAGGACCCGCTTTCCTCAGGTAAATGCAACCAGAGTCTCTCAGTAGCCAGCGTGAGTTGGAAATTAAAGCAACACTAAAAGACTCTGGAAATGCTCCCCCTGAGCACTGTTACCCCAGAAGCCTTAAGCCTTTTCCCCCCAAAAATAGCACTGGAAGTTGGGTATGATTGAGACTGCAGAGGAAGTGGATTAATGCTGAAGTGCCTTAATGTGCTGGAGAAACCCTCTGCTCCCACTCTGCTTTGTGCCTAATGCATCTGCTGGCAGATGAGGAGCTGCTGTTCCTTCTCACAACCTTTTAGAGCCATCACTATCCTGGAGAGCCCTGAATGTCTGTGGCCCCTGCCAGAGCTTTGAGAGCCTCTGTGCCCCTGGGGACACACCTCTGGCTTGTCTTTCTGCTGCTTGGTTGGGAGAAAGCCATACTGGTCCTAATGTGGAGGGATGGCACAGAGAGCTCTTTCTGCAAGGCTGTGGCCATCAGGCTTTGTTGGCCCTCCTTCTCTGCAAGTAATGGGATTTTGAAATAGGGTAGTGTGAGGTGAGTTTCACTGCACCACAGGTTCAATTAACTAACCCCCCCTTAACCTTAGTGACAACTTTACAGTACTGAGTCCTTGCTTGGGACAATGCTGTGGTGCTGAGGGTGGAACTTCGTTGGTTTTCAGCTTGAGTTAAGAGCCAGATACTAAGCTAAAATGGGGAAAAGTCCTTGGAAGCTTGTACTGTTTGGTTGCTCTTGGTTCATGTTGGGGCTGCGAGCCCTGGGTTTGGCAGAAATGCGCTTTTTTGTTGTTGTTTTGTGTTAAAATTTAAGACCAAATCTGTTTTTTTAGTGTTTGGCCACCACGGGTGATGGTGGCAAGGAATTGGTTGGTTTGTCCTGAGCTGCTCTCCCTATGTCTGGTATGTTGTGTCTGGCTGTGTCTGTCCCCAGGCTGCTGGATCCCATGTACTGAGTGAAACACGTTTCCAAAGCTGTTTCTTGAAGCCTTTTGCCCAATTGCTGGGAGCTCTGCTTTCTCCTGCAGGTTCTCAGGGTGCTGTTGAGCACCATCCCCTTTCCCCTCTTTGCTTTGGGGATGCAAGATCTAGTTTTCAGGTGCTAGGTGGGGATATGTTTGCCCTGTGGCCCTGTAGAGCTGGTTGTGAGATGAGTTTGTGGCTGAAACCACCTGGGTTGATGCGTGGAGCATCATCCATGGCCATGTCCCAGCACATGAGCTGCCCAGGTTGAGTGTTCCCCTCCATGGGGACATGTCCCCTCAACATCCTCCTGCACAGCATTTGGCTAAGAGGGTGGTACCATGTGCCCTTTGCTGATGGTGGAGGTGGAATCTTGGGCTTTTAATTACTGAACACCCAAGGCCAGGGGGGGCAGTTCCCTCCCTGCCCCACCTTCCATCCCCTCATGCCAGGTGTCCCCGCCACCCCCTGGTCCCGCTGCCCTCAGTGTGTTTGTACCAGCCTGTGTCTTGCTCCTTCTTTGTACTGAATATTTTGATTATAAAATAAAGCTGCTCTGACCCACTCGTGCGAGCCTGTACAGCTTGGGGAGGAGAGGAGCTCCCCGGTGGTGGCAGCGGCTCCGAGGGACTGCTCCCAGTATCTGTGCCCGGGAGAGGCGGTGGCTCCCCGGGGCCGATGCTCAGCAAGGACAGTGTCGGTGGGTTCCCGGTGCCTAGGAGGGGCGGTGGGACCCGCAGTGCCCGTTCCCGGTGCCCGGTAAGGGCGGTTGGATCCCCGTCCCGCTGCCAGGGAGGGGTGGAGGGACCCCCGTTCCCGGGAGGGGCCGAGGCTCCCCGCGCCGTCCCCGATCCCGCATGCCCGGGCCCGCCGGCCCCATTGGCGCCCGCAGTCACATGCCGGGCGCTGGCGGGGCCGCCGCTCCTCCCTCCATCCCTCCCTCTCTCCCTCCCTCCCTCCCTCGCCCGGTGCCTCCCGCCCAGCCGAGCCAAGCCGAGCCTCCCTCCGCCGGGCTGAGCGCAGGGAGCGGCCGCGATCGCACCATGAGCACCCTCAAGGTCTACAGCACCTCGGTGACCGGCTCCCGGGAGGTGAGCGGCGGCGGGGCGCCGGGCTCTGCCGGGCAGGGTTGGCGGTGTGCCGGGGCCGCGGGTGGGTCTCTTCCGTGGAGCTGCCAAGCTCCCCCCGCCCCGCCCTATCCCAGGTGTATCCCCTGCGCTCGCTGCACCGGGCTCTTCGTCCCCCAAACCCATCGTTCCGTGCTGGGTGTCCCCCCCACGCAGGGCCGAGCCCGTGGACAGTGGGGTCTGCACCGTGAGCGCTGTGCTGAGCGTGGCTGGCAGGCTGGGGTGTGCACCCACCCTTCGGGCTCCTCTCCATCTCTCCATAACCTGCCTTTCCCAACCGGATTCCAGATCAAATCCCAGCAGAGTGAAGTAACCAGAATCCTTGATGGGAAAAACATCAAGTATGAGCTGGTGGATATCTCCCAGGACAACGCTCTCCGGGAGGAGATGAGGGCGAAGGCAGGCAATCCCAAAGCCATCCCACCCCAAATCGTCAATGGAGACCAGTACTGTGGGGTAAGGCTCTTGCTCTGAGCTGGTCATCAGCACTGTGAGGTTGGGTGGGGGGTGACAGTCCTGTCCCCTTGGTTTTGCTACAAAGTGTGTTGGGATGCTTTGTGAGTTACTTCTTTTGAGATGCACAGCCAAGGTGCTGTCAGGGTTCATGACCATTTAGGGGGTGGTGGCTTGAGAAGGAGAGGGCCTGGGCTGGGGTCTTTGGGTGACTGTGGGTGGTGGGAGTGCGCTGAGTGAGGCTGGCCCTGCTTTGCTCTGTCATCCTTGGCACGACCAACTCATACCTGTGCTGTGAACCAGTTTGTGCCACGTTCTCAGGGGACCCTCTTGCCTTGTGGCTTTTCCCTGCAGGATTACGAGCTCTTTGTGGAAGCAGTGGAGCAAAACACTCTGCAGGAGTTCCTGAAGCTGGCCTGAGCCCCAGTTCCTCTCCCCTCCTGGACTCTACCTGCGTCCTTGAGCACCCTCATCTCCGACCACCTTCACTTCCAGGTTGTCAGCACTGTCCTGGCACCACAACCTGTATCCCAGCACAGGGAAACCCATGACCAAAACTCATTGCAGCTGCCTCTGACTGCCTCCTGCCTCAGCCCGACATCGTCTCAGAGGGATCCAAAGCAAGTCTGACGATCGCTGCTCGTGGCCTGTGAGCAAAGCTGGGCCTGACTCTCACAGCTTCCAGTGCCTCTGCAACAGCAAAGCCTCTGGGGCCGTGCGAAGTGTGGCTGGCCGTCAGCCCCCTCCCCTGCCTTGGGAGGGAAGGGCTTAGGGCTGCATGTCACTTCCCACTTCTCCTAATTGCTGTTAAAATTGTACGTTCTGCTGCCTCACTTCCTTTTTGGTTTTGGTTTTTTTTCCCTTTTTCCCCCCCCCCTCCCTTTTCATCTCAACGGTAGACATTATGGCAACTAAGTAAATTTTTTTTCGTCTTAATTTAATGCAAAAAATACTGCACAGAGTTGGGGTCTGACCACCCACCATGGAGGAGCTGGGGGCAAAGGCTGCCTGGGGGGATGGACAGGGCTGGCAGTGGGATCTGTGCTGCCTGGGGGGATGGATGGGGCTGGCAGTGGGATCTGTGCTGCTCCAGCCACCCTCCACTGTGACAGGGTTCCCTCGTGAACATTAGTGGTTCAGGGCTGCCCCAGACCAGCTGATGCTCCAGCTGTCTGATCTTTCCTTTTTGAGTTGGCTTTTTTGCAATCCTGGACTAAGTGCATTTTGTTTTCCTGCCAAAAAGCAAGTTTATAACCAGTGTTGTCTTCCGAAATGCTATTAAATGTTACTGTACCTTTCATTTCAGTGCTCCTGCATTTTTTTAAATCTGCTTTTATTTTGACTACAGGTTAAACATCACCCTACGTAATGATTCTGAGTCATTTCCAGCTCAGAGAAGCAGAGTCAGTTGTACTTGCTGCGGCAGCTTGACAAAAGATCTTAACACCTTAGAGTGCTGCTGCTAATCAAAGGCTCACAGGACTTGTCTGAATGTCCCACGGTGTGGTAGTGACAGGTTCTTCACTAGAGCATTCCACTCCTCTGCGTGGTGAGAGCAACAGCCCAGGGCAGGGGCAGCTTCAGCCAGACATGTGAGCAAAAATCAACCCCCTGGCACAAAGATTACCTGGCTGCTTACAGACCAGGAGGCAGAGGGGTATGCTGGAAAAGGCTGCTCCTGGATCTACTGCAGGTGGGAAAAGGAGGAAGCTGAGTGAGACCTGTGTGGGTTGAGTTGCAGGTCACAGGAAGCCTGTGGAAGCTGCTAGTTTGCTTCCTGTGTTTGAGTTGTGCAGAGTCCACCTCTGGCTGGAGGGGACTGGGAAGAGCTCTGAGCACCCAGAGTTTGCACAGTAACTGTGCCGTTTGAATCTAAAGGAAGTGGAAGCTGCAACAGGAATAAAGGGTTTCATTGGGAGCCTTTAATGAGGCCTGGGTCTGCTCAGAGGGAACCTGCCAGAAGGCGCTGCCTCGAAGGAGTGGGAGTGTTGTCAGCTGGGAGTCAAGTGGGAGCTTGTCACAGCTGGAATGGCAGGAATGTGCTGGAGAAGAGGAAAAGGGCCTGCAAAGTGCAGCACCAGCCCACGGAAAGGGAGGAAGATGCTTTATTCAGGGCTCGGCAGAGAAGCCGCGGCGGGATTATGCTCTTCTCCAATGACACGGTGTCCTGTTGCAGCATCCAGCTCCGGCAGCAGGAGGAGGGAGGGAGGGAGGGGCGGGCAGGCTGGAGCCCGGGCCCCGCCGGAGCTGGGGGCTGTCCAAGGGAAGGAGCTGTGCACGTACAGGAAACCCAGTAGCAGGATCTCCTGGCTGAGTCGAGTCTGGCTCAGTCCCAGCATTGCAAAGGCTCAAGGTCTTCAGGTTTAGCTTCACCAGGGACCATAGAACTGGGGCTGTTTCTCCCCTGGTGTCATTGCAATTGAAATCTGTGGGGAGCAGCTGTGTGTGGAAAGCAAACTGCCCCTAGCTGTGTGTCTGTCCCTCTGCTACAGAGTCCCTAAGCCCAGCCAAGCATCTGCCCAGTACCAGTGTGAAGCTGGTGGGCTGCCCTGGGCAGGGATCAGCCTGTGTAACCCTCCACAGAGATTTGGGACCAGGCCTGCTGGAAGCTCCCTGTGTTGGGAGCCCACCTGTCCTGGGAAATAACACCCACTGTGAGGCACCAGGGGTGGGCCTGGCACCCATTGCCACAGGGAGAGCCCAAACCACTTCTCCAAGCTCTTTTCCATCCCAGGTAATGGCACAATGAAACTAAATCTGGAAATAAAACCTCTTTCCAGCCAGGGCAGGTTATACCAGGTAACGGTGCGAGGCAGCTCCTTCTTGCAGAGCATGGGGTGAGGAGCTGTTAGGGTGTTTGCAGTCCAGTCCCTCTTCTTGGGTGGGGTTTCTTCTCCTCAGCAGCAAGGAGGCATTGGGGATCAGCCCACATTCCTGCAGGCTCCTGGAGTTGTCCGTGTACACCCTCTGGGGAAAGGTACTGATGATCTCATATGAGTCGGAGTCTCCACCCCTAGGAAAGAACAGCACAATCTTTCCCACTCACAGGATCCCCCAAGGTTTTGCTGAGATGCTCTGGCTGTGGTTATGCAAGAGCAGAAAAAAGGGCTTCCAGCCCTTTGCAGACAGCCAGGCACAGAGCAGCTGTTCCAGCTGCACAGCTGCAGTGGGAAGGAGGCTTGTGCATCCCAACAGCACTGAGCTCATCCTGGGCTCAGATCAAGGCCAGGGCCCTGGCCTGTGACAGGAGTGGGAAGAGCAAAGGAGGCCCTCAGCCATCTGGAACTGTCCCCAAAGAGATGTGTGAGCTCTTGGGCAGCAATAAATGGGATGGGATATTGAGATGGCTGAGCAAAGGGAGTGTTGATCCAGCAGCCAAGCAAAGACTGTAGCTCAACTTCCAGGCTGCATCAGTACCTTGGGAATGGTGGCACTATAGTCATGTGAGTGCTGCTGAGCAGTAGTAATGGCCTGGGTCTGATGGCAATTTTGGGAGGACAGAGGATGTCTGAATCAGCTTTTTGGCAAAGACTGGTGTGAAATGCTCTGAGCTATGAGACCCTGACAGCACTGCCTGGGGAGCATCTGGTGAGGGAGATGAAGGGGCAGCGGGCTGGGGCTGTGACCCAGCTCAGGCTGATGTTTGAAGATCTAGGCCTTCAACAGTCACCAAGAACCCTTCCCTGGGGCCCTACAGAGCCAGGCAAGGAGGGGAGGAAGTCCTGGGCATGCCTGATGTGGGCGAGGTGCTGGCGCAGGTCCCCGATGGTGTCTGTGAACAGCATCTTCACCACGTGGGTGTGCTCCCCACTCTCAGATTTGACACGGAGAGTGCAGACACCAGGGGCAGGAGCTTCAGCCTCTGCAGATGTCTCCACCCTGGAGAGAAAACTCTGTCAGCTGAGGAGTGAGTTCCACTCCATGGGCAGAACATGCAGAATGCTGGTGTGGTCTGAACAGGAGAGAAGAGTTTCACATTTGGGAATGTTCTAGATGTGAATGAGGCCCTGTCTGACTGCAGGCAAACAGACCAACCCACTGCCCAAGCTGCTGCTGTGCTTTCCCTGCCTGAAGGTGCTTTGAAGAGTGTTGTTAACCTTTTATAGCTTTTTCATTTTAAATCAGGACTGTCTGGTAAGTCCTTCGCCCTACTTCTTTGATTAAAAATAATCTGCTTGGTTTTTTTTTTTTTTCATCAGCTATTTGGGTCTTGGCTTGCCAGAGGACTGAGTGGAAAAGTGCTGTTAGGGAGACCTCCCACTCGGGCATCAGTTTCTTGGAGGGATTCTCCCACTTAACATGACTGCAAACAGCTTCTTGGATGGTTTCAAGCTCTTAGGCCGTGGCTTGTTGGGAAAACTCACAGAAATATGTGACATTTGGAACAAAAGAAGCTGTTTGTTAGAGATGCAAAATATGGCAGGTTTGCCATGAAAAATTCAGTGGTCTTCCCAAGAGACCGAACTTGGCCTTTTTTCTGATCATTTCTAAGGTCTAAAAGAGGAAAGTCTATTTACTTCCTCAGCAGAACCCCCTGAAATAAACCTGCAGTGATGAAAGGAGATCCTGACAGGGCAGGGGTTGAGGGGCTGTACCTGCACCTCTCCAGGTCAGCCAGTCTGGGTGTCTCCACCAAGGTCTCTTTGCTGCTCTGCACCCCATCAGAGCCCTGAAACCAAACCAGGGGAGTGTCACCACTGCACAGAGAGCAGCCAATGCCAGGACAGCCCAGAGGCAGGTGCCAAAGTGCCACGTGTGCTCCTGTGGAGCCTCTCTGGGAGGAGGAGATCACAGGGAGCTGAGAGGCACAAGGAAGGGGTGCTGGTGCTGTGCAGGGTGCTGAGCCCAGGGAATCCCTGCTGGCCTCCTCCTGTGGGTGTCTGGGGGTCCACTCATACCTGCTGTGCTGCTCCAGCTGAGCCTTGGACACCAAGCACTCCGTGTTTCAGTGGCTTGGACATTCCCTTGGGAAACTGCTCCAAGGAGGCTTTGGGACCTGCCAGAACAGAGGGGAGATGTGTCTGTGTGTGACCTTCTTGGCAGACATTTTGCCCCCAGAAGAGGGTGATGTGGTGAAAGGAGAAGGTGCAGCAGCCGACAGGGAGAGCTCTCACCACCCCTAGCGAGGCTGAGACTCACTCTTGGGTTCCTCCCTTGAAGTTTGTCCCACTTTCTGGCCCACTAAACATTTGATTGTCAACATCAACAGTGAGAACAGCACAGCCTGTTCAGCACAGCTGGGATGCACAGAAACCTGGATAGCTCTGCTATGAAAAACTGAAATTATCACCATTTTAACAGATGTGGACAATTTTCCACCTTGTCAGAGTGTATTTGTTGGTGTCCATTCCTTTTTGTTTGAAAAATTATTTTTTTCCCTGCACAGATAAAGGGAATACATAGCAGAGCTTCTGTTTGGGAATAGCCTTGAGATGAATGAGCAAGCAGTTCAGTTGTATGTGACCAGGCAGCTGTTGCTGATGGGAAATTCACATGTTATTTAGTGATGCTCACACAAACCCACTGGTTTCTATCTCTGACTGACAGAGCTTGACTTTCCAGCCCCGACAGGTATTGCTTATGCAGGCCTAGAAGCAAAATGAGGAATCCGTGGCCTGACCTTATGTCCCATATTCTGTTATGAAAGTCTGAAGAGAAACTCTCCCATATTCAGCACAGTTAAGATTGATGTGGCTTGAAGATATCTGTTTTTGGAATGAGTGTGTAGGAGAACAGAGGGGTTGTTTGCTAGCAACCCCTTCCCTCAGCCTTTGATGGTGGTGAAAGTTGAAGGAGTTTGGCCTTTCAGAAAGGCACAGAGCAGGTATGTTTTTTGGAAACGTACTGCATTTCTGTTCTTTCACTTGTCAGGTCTCATTCTTTAGGGAGAGTTAAACACAAGAGGACACTGTGTGTGCTGCCTGGCTCTCAGCTCTTGAAGCAGCACCAGGCCCTGACCCAGAAGTGTTGCCTTTCTTGCTGAGACCTTCCATCTTCCCCTCCTCCCTGCTGCGCTGTCCTGGTAAGGTTTAGAAATTCTTCTCTTTAAAAATTAGCTGCATTTTGAAGGCAGGTTTAAGATTTTACCTGGGATCTCGGTGGTTTCCTGCACTTGGTTTGATTTTGAATGACCAACCACTTGGCCATGGCCAGGAAAACTCCCTGGAAGGTCTCCCTCCTGAAATACCACATCCCTTCTGTCGGTGACCTGTTGAATTAAGTCCAACTACCATAAGCAAATCTGACTGTTGCACAAGCTTCTCTCGCTGCATCGGAGCACAGTAAACCACAGCAACAACAGCAGCAGTTGTAAACCCCAAACAAAACTAATGATGCACAGGTTAAAAGGGGCCTCAGCCCCAAGAGCTTTGCACAATCCTCTTTCCATGTGACTTTCCAACTTCCACAGCTCCCAGCTCACTCCAGGTGGACTGACCTTGTCTTGCCTCTGCAGCTGTGCCCTGGTTTCTTTGTGGCAGTGGGTAGGTCCAGCCTCTGGTTGTTCCTGCTTATGTTTCAGATGCACTCAAAGCCCTAGATTCGAGTCCTCTGAGGCTTTTTGCCTACAAAGATGGCCTTGGCTTTTTGCCATTTCTGAGAAATAAAAAAGCAGGGCCCAGAAGAACCTCAGGTGGCCAAATCTATTTAGCTTGTGGCAAAAGAAACTCTTGCGACATCCTCTTGGAGAGACACTTGGTCAATCTGGTTTTAAAAGCTCTCCAGGGCATCTATTTGAGAACTCCTTTTTTCCCCTTTTAGTGACACAGCTCTTCACATGCTGCACATGCTACTTCTCTTACAGAGCCTGCCCTTAGAAGCCTCATTCCAAGCCAAGATTCCCTGAGGCAGAGAAGCCCTTCAGTGCTGATGCAGAAACACTCCCTCACTTCCTCTAACGGCTGTAGCAGGTGTGCTCCCCACTACCCTTTCCCCCAGACACACCTGCACAGCATCACAAACCTCAAACACAATTTGCTGTGGGGAGCATCCAGCAGATCGATGAAATAAACCTCAACAATTTTCTTGGGAAGCAAGAGAGCAATTTCTCCCCAAAAGCTGGTGAAAAGGGTTTGGCATTTACCTGCAAAGGGATGCCATTGGGGTATCGGGGCTGCAGCTCTGAAGGGAAATATCCATCCATAATGTCCTGCAGGCATTGCTGAAACAACACAAGAGCTCATGGTTGCACCACAGACTTGCTGTTTAGCTCAGGAGTGATCTTTCTGCTGGGCTGCTCCTATTTGTGGTGGTCTGCCATGCAGCAAAGTCTGCACCAAAGACACAGAATCTCACCTCTAAAAACTACTGCAGAAAGACATACAACTCTTTGAAGGCACTGTGGGAATGCTGAGCTCCTTTTTAGGACTGAGATGAGCTCAGAAGGCTTATTCCCTTTCCTGGGGCTTAATGCAGGATGGCAGGATGGCTCTAACTCCCCTGCAGACCTTTGCATACCTGTGTGGATGGGTCCTGGTAGGGCCGGAAGGCTCCGTTGCACATGACGATGCCATTTCGGTACAGGGTGAGAGGGAGGGGTTCTGGCTGTCTCAGCCGAGCCCCCTGCAGTGTGTGTTCAATTTGACAAATGTCTTCTCCAGCCAGCAGGTTCAAATACTTAATGTTCTCCAAGATTAAATCAAAATCAATCTCGTGTTTGGAAGCAACTCCTCCACCTGCGGCAGAGGGATCAGAGTTACAGGGGGAAGGGGATGGCAGCAGAGCAGCTTTTATGTGTATGAATTCCAGGTGTGCTTGAGCCCTGACATTTCTGAGGCTGTCATGGTTTGCCTTTCACATGTTTGCAAACGTGCGACACTCCTGCTGTGGTGCAGCACTGCCAGGTCCATGTGGGTGTGGGCTAAACCACAAGGGCAGGGCAGAGGATGCAAACTCACAGGGCTCCACGCTCTGCTTTGTCTTGTTTATCACTTCAGAAGTGCTGTGTTGTCCCTGCACAATGCACAGCCAGGAATTTCACTAGTTGGATTAACTAGATTGGATCAATGGATCAGGGCAGAGGTGCTGAAGGAGTGTCAGTGTAAACACAGGCAACTGCCTGCACCAGCAGGTTGCTCTTGGGGCAGGGACACTGCAAGGGTGTTTGTCTGGGTGCTTGAGGGATGGTAGGGTGAAGCAGTAAAAGGGTTGTGATGGGGCAAAGGAAAGAAATCAGATGAGGAAATGAAAGAAAATATGCATGTTGAGGTAAAGCCCTTCGTATTTGCTCTTCTACTTTTTTAAGATTTGCTAAAGAAGGATGGGGAAACACCCTTAAAAAGGGTCAGTGAGCAGAAACCAAAACTATTTCAACTGATTTCTATCTGTCTGTCCCCTCGTGCATCTAAGGGTGGGGAAGGCCTAGTTAGCTAATATTTGCATGGTGGTTAGGAAGCAACATTGGCTCTACAGCCCAAGTATCCTTCCTTTTTTATCTCTGTTACCATTTCCTAAGAAGCCGTTGCCAAACATGCTTGGACCTCACAGAGCACAGTCAGGTCTCAATTAAACCATTCACTTGGTAGTTGGGAGGAAAGGCAAACAATACTCCCTGATGGAGCCAGACAATGTGGGTAAGTTACTACAACTGATGTGTACACAAAGCACCTGATTCTGTTTTCCACCCACTTTACGTCAATATTATTAGAGCAATCAACTTTCAAAGGTGCAGGGTATGTGAATTCTGCAGGAAACAGCTGCTGTGAGGTCCTCCCACAGGGCTGAGCCATCAGGTTCTCTCTTGAAGAGCTTATAAAATATAGGTATATAAAATTAAGTCTCCTGCCTGGCTTAGTTCCTGTTAGGTTGCCCCACATCTCTCATCCCTGTGATGGATTGATGAGAAGGTTTTGGCACAGGATCACAAATTCTGAGGATCCCAATTCTCTACCTTCTCTAAGCAGTCAGTGGGAGTTGGGATAGCTGCTTCACCCAGGGGTGCTGGTGCTTTACCTGGCTCCCAGAGGCTCCTTGGCAGCAGCTCCTCTTCATCCCTGAGCAGTTCTGTATCTTCCAGCTGATCCCGTGTCTCTCCAACCCAAATCAAACCATAGTCATTCAGAAACCGCTGACAGGGGAAAGTTCAAGTCAGTTCTGTAGGCCAGAGCTTCAGAAAACTAGAAATGGAAACCTGGGCCTGCTCACTTGTGACTGTGTGAAGCAGAAGGGGAGGTAGAAGAGGTTTGTCTTGGAGCTCCTTGGCCCAGGCAGGCAGACTCACTGGCAGGGCAGAGGTAGCAGCTCTACTAGTAGCAGGCAAGAGGGAATAGGAAAGCATTTGTAGTGATAGTGTAATCTCTCAAGACTGTAGGAGCTACAAAGAACAGTTCTGCAGTCCTGGAAATCAAAATGAAAAGGCTTGCAAGAGGCACAGATGTTTGTGTATCAAAAAACCTCCTTCTGCCCTGTTGCTCACATCCAACCTGCTTTTGCTTTCCAGAATGAGGGGAACAGTTGTGATGATCAAAGTGACAGCTTGAAAAAGGCCAAACAGCATGAGACTGCAAGGATCTCAAACTGAAGGTGCGGGTGGCTGAGGGCCAGTGAAGCAAGTGTCTCACCTCCATCTCAGAGACCTGTCTCTGGAGGTGAAGGCACCTCACTTCCAGTTCTTCTAGGGTGGATGAGTCAGGAGCATCTGAAAAAGAAGAGCTGATGTTTCTGTGTACAACCTTAAAGAGCCTGTAGATAACCTGTGTCACACAGCACAGAGCCCCAGCAGCACCTGCCTGCACTGTAAGTGAACTCGAGCCTCTGTGACACAGGAGCTGAGCATGAGCTTTGTGTGCTGGACCCTGACAATTCAGCCTGCAGTGGTTTGACAAGGATGCTGACTGACTCAGAGACAGTTGTGAATGACACTGGTCAAGTTTTGTGCTGCAGGAAGCTGAGTGATGCTGTTGGCAATTATGCAAGGAAAATTGCTTGGCTTCCTCAGCCCATTTAAAAAAATTAGCAGGTATCCACTAAAGCTGGGTTCAAAATTCTTGGCTGAGTTGCAGCACAATGCATGGTGAGGCCCAAACCTCATGTCTGTGGTTTGACAGGCACAGTTGTGTTTTCTACTCAGGAAATGAAAAATGTTACCACAGTTCTGCGCTAGCAAGGTAGGTCAGCCATGGTAGGAAGCATGTGTGGGCTCAGTAGGAGAGCTGCTGGATTCCAAGGAACAGATTAGGGGAAGAGACCTTCAGTGACTCACTTAACGCTGGATTCAATTTCCTTGAAGGAAAAGTGAGCCTGGACCTGTTGAAGACTCCAATTAGATTTTTGGTTTCTCTCAGCTGTTGCAGTTTCCCTTCGTGTTTGAACTCTGCAGTATTTACTGTTCTTTATTTTGCTGTTGCTTTTCTGACCACCCTTGGATGTCTGTTTGGTTGCTTTACACTCATGGAAACATAATAACCCACAGATAATAGGCCAGGAAATGACGATTTGCACTGCACCAGAAGAAGCTGAGTAACAGATCGAGTTGAAGCGCAGATCTGCTCTAGGAAATTGTACCAGTGGAGCTGGAACCTCTTACCCAAGAGGCTCCTGGGCTTTGGAGCCAAGGACAACTCTGGGAGGAGCACTGTAGCTCTCCCAGAAGGTAGATTAGATTTTACCTTCTCCTTCCTGAAGAGTCTTTATCTTCAGCTCGAGCTCAGCGATCCTCCTGTCCTGCAGGGACAGAACAAATAATGACCTCACTTAGTTCCTGGGCCTCAGGACCTTGAGGCACAGTTGGCACAGTTAGTCCTGGTTGGGTGAGTCTAGTGCGCATACTCTCACCTCACTCAGAGACAGGAAAAAATAAGGGTCAGAAGGGCTAAATCACCTCACAAATACCTCAATTAGCCTCAAGTGAGAGGTGGGATAAATACAGAACTCCAGGAACAGGTGACCTGTCTCTAAGTCCTCCACCTGCACAAGAGCTGTGGGCACACAGAGGCTCCTGTGCTTCCTGCTGAAGGGTTGATCTAGGAACTAAACCAGCACCTCTGCAGCCATTTCTTCAAAAATAAAACAAAACAAGGATATTTATTCTGAGCTATTAAAGGGTATTTATTCTATTCAGTAATGCAGATAGGTCTGCTCCAGGATGACTCTGCTGTGTGAGCTGCTGCTGTTTCAGAAAACAAAAGGAAGGGAAAAAATAAAAAGTCTGAAGCCAAAAAGCTGCTGGCATTTGTGCCAGGGTGCTGGGAGCCACTGCTGTAAGAAGTGACAGCAGGGACTTTCTCCTCTCCCACCCCAAGGCCTGATCCAATTTCTCTGTTGCTTTGCAAAGTCTCCTTCAGCCACATATTAACGTTTTTTTAGCCCAAATAAGGTCTGAACAGGTGGAACTGCTGTGGCTTCAACCATCAAAGCAAGACAAAAAGCAGGCTCAGCAAGGGGCTGATTTTTACCTTCAGCTGGATTTCTTGTGCTTGTTTCTTTACTTGTTGTTCCAACAGAGAGATTTTTTGCATCATGGAGTCCACGAGCTCCGTGTCAGCGTGAGCTGCACCTGGAAGCACAAGTACCTGTTTCCTCTCTGATAGGTGGGATGCACAGGGGACCCCACACCAGAATTCCTGTTCTACCACAGCAGGGAGGACTTTTGTGGGGTTGGGAGGTGGCTGTGTAACCAACAGCAAGTTGTGATGTGAAAGGGGAACCACAGGAATTAGATGTGGCCTGGAGCATCACTGAGAAGCTCTGATGGCCCAGAACCCCTTAATAATGAGGGACTTTACCCTCCATGCTCTCTTTCAGTGTTGTCCCCTGGAAGCAGGAGGGGAGGCTGCCTTGCACTGGATTCCTGGTCCTAGGAGACAGCCTGGCATCTTCTGAGAAGGGGCACGGAGAGCATGAAAGGAAGAAAACGGGTCAGTGTTGGGACAGAACTTCTCCAAAAGCAGGGAAAGAAACATCAGAGTTGTGCTGAGGGAAAGCAGGTGGCCTGGTCATTCAACCCCATGAGAACTCCCAAATTAATGAGAGAAGCCAGGATCATGGGAAGGTACAATCCCAGCAGCTGGAAGAGTGATCACAAAGTGGAGCTTGCAGAAGGAGACCACACCACTGGCACTGAGTTGCTGCACAGAGAGGCAGAAGGTGGTAAAACTAAGTTATTTTAACTAAAAAGCACAATGCTGTGGGCTTAACAGAAGCAGCAAAATGTACTGGGAGTGAAAGGTGAGGTTTTGCTCTAAAATCTAGTGGGGAGGAGGTGACCTAAAATGAAACTGTAAAAATAGATGATGTTCTGCTGTGCTATAGGGCTGGTTCAGGATGTGGAAGCCTGTTCTTTCTTATCTGATTTTGGACACTTGTAGGAGAGAGAGATCAGAGAGAGAGCAGCAAACATTGTAGAATGTGTAGGATGGTAAGAACTGCCTTACCTGTGGCAAGCAATAAATTTGGACAGCTCTGTCCATTTTACAAATAAGAGGGGATAATATATAAAAATAAAGCACAGGTTGATTAACATTGGAGGGAGGGGGTTGCTTGATAGGCAATTTTCTTTTTTTTAATATAATAGAAAAAATGGCCAAAAAAGCCCAAACTGTACATTTTTCTCACCAGTCCATCATCCCAGCCCATACATCGGGCTATTTGAGAGACTGAGGGTAAAAAGGGGCTCAAAACAAGGGGGCATCTCCTGAGGGAGGTGACTGTGGGTGCGCTTGAGAGGGGCCCGACAGGGGTGGCAGTGCGGGGGGCACCCGTGGTGTGCTGGGGGGGGAGCTCCGTGTGTTGGGAGGACCATCAGGGGGGTGTCCCTGACCATGGGCGGGGGTTTACTGACCATGAGGGGGGTGTCCCAGACCATGGGGGGGTCCCCGCGCTGTCCCCGCTTCCCGAGCACTCACCCGCTCGCCGCCATCTTGTTTACACGCGGTTGCCACGGCGACGCGGGGAGCAGCTGTGATTGGCTCGGCACTGGTCACGTGGTGGGCTATGTAGTCCCGGGGGGACTACAACTCCCAGCATGCACCGCGCGGCGGGACCGGGATGGGACAGGGAGTAGAACGGGAATGGGAAGGGGATGGGACCGGGATGAGACCGGGAGTGGAACGAGGATGAGATAGGGAGTGCGATGGGGATGGGACAGGAATGGGACCGGGGGTGGAACCGGGATGGGACAGGAATGAGACTGGGATGGTACCGGGGGTGAGACCGGGCGGGACCGGGAATGGGACCGAGAATGGGACGGAGGTGCGATCGGGAGTGGGACAGGAATGGGACCAGAATGGGACGGGGGTGGGGACGGGGATGGGGCCGGGGATGAGACCGGGAGTGGGACGGTGATGGGAAAAGGAGCGGGACGGGGTTGGGATCGGGAGTGGGACGGGCAGCCACATATTAACGGACCAGGATGGAACCGGGATGAGACGCACAATGGGTCCCGCTTCCCTCCTCAACCTCTCCCCTTGCACATCCTCTGCTTCAGTTCACAGACAGCCTGACCGCGGCACGTCCCGCTGTGCAGCTCCTCCCAATTCCCTCACCTGTGCCTTTGCCCGCTGGTCTCTCACCTGCGCATCCCTCATGCTCTGAGCTCCACCCAGCGCCTGCCGCCAACCTAAGAGCCTTCCCTGTGCGTCCCCCATCCCACCTGCTGCCCCAGAGCTCGCTGAGCCAGCTGGAGAAGGGACAATTCTACCCCCTTTTTTTTGGCTGTTCACAGACTCGCAGGATGGTTTTTGGAAGGGACCTGAAAACTCATCTTGTTCCACCCGCTGCCGTGTACAGGGACACCTTCCACTTAGACCGTGTTGCACCAAGCCCCATCCAACTTGGCTTTGGACACTTTCAGGGATGTTGACTGTGCAGAAAGAGACTTTCGTTTTGAAACTTCAGCAGGGTGCAAAAACAAGCCAAGTTTGGTGAGGCTTTGCAGCAGAGGAACCCACAGCTCTGGGCGGAAGCTGACAGCGAGCTCATCGTGGTGTGCTTCACCAGCACAAACCCACACAGCAGGTGTGTGTTCTTGGCACACGGCTGTAACTCTATTCATTTCAAACCATCTTCAAACAGCCAGATCCCTTTTGTTTCCTGCTGCAGTTGAGTCGCTGAGAGAGCCCAGACTTCTGCTGTGAGGAAATGGATTGGATATTGTGGGGGTGGAAGGAAGCGTTTTTCTGATCCCTTACCCGGATCAGACTACCCTGGGCATGTCACTGAAACTCAGAGGAACACCTTGGGGGAAAGGGGCTTTGTGCCATGGTTCAAGCACTGCCTGTGGTTTGCAAACCCTCCTGAGCGAGGCAGGGAGGGTTTGAACCACTCTTGGGTCCTCTGTGAGTCTGAGGACAGAGTCCCCAGGCAGATGCAGACCTCAGCCTGAGGGGTTCCATGCTGGGGGTGGTATTTGGGGATATGGCAAAGTCAGGAGCTGGAGTCGGTGGCCAGGACATCCCCTGGAGCTGGCTGTGTGGCTATGCCATGCAACAGGGAGCAGGAGCTGCCCTCATGCCAGGGGATGTGGGTGAAAATCTCCAGGGCACTGAGGCCAGAAGGGTAGAGATCCCTGACACCCTGTCTGGCGCTTTTTACCTCGCAGCACAGTCAACACACGTGACTTCCCCAAATTTCTGTTCAGCAGCCTTTTGGAGCAGGGGGTTGTGATTGTTGAGGCGGTGACAGCACGGTGGTTAAAGTCTCCGAGCAGAGGAAGTGAAGGCACACGGAGAGCAGAGCCCCGACCATGCGGCCCCTGCAGCACGCCCGCCCGCTCCTCCTGCTCGCCCTGCTCGTCCTCTGCATGGTAAGACCAGGGCACAGGGGGTCCAGCCAGCTCCGTCCCGTGGGTGGGATGGAAGTCCTGGGGGTCTGTAGGGTTCAACCAGCAGGAGAATTTCTGCTTTTTGCTGGGAACAGCAGTGTTTAATTTTCTATTCTTCTCTAACCGCTGTGATTGACCAGGAGCTTTGCTCTGTGGTCTGGAAGTTCTAAATACTTCCATATGCTGATTTTTTTGAAGCGTTTCTTTAACTTCAGAATATCATTCACATCTGTAACCTTCACACTGAGCTCTCCAGCCTCTCCTTTGTGTGCCTGGTGTGAGGGTGGCTCGCTGGAGGTGCCAGGCATGTCTGTGGGGGTGCTGGGTGGGCACATGTTTGTGGTTTCTTCTTGCCTCTCTCCACTGGAGATTATTTTCCTTCCTGCTGGGAGGCTCTGAGAGCATGCTGGTGGATGTCAGGGCTCTGCTGGGTAGGGAGTATTGCGTGGTGGGGAAGGTGCTGGCACTTTCAAGGGGCACATGTTTGGAGCAGCTTTTGGGATGATTTTTTTTTCCCCTCCTAAAAAATGTTGGTGATGGGACTGGATCTGTCTGTGTTTATTTTATTCATGAACTTCCACATAGCTGCAACCTGCTGTTGGCTCCACGAAGTGCGCTTACATTTTGGGATTTCCCCTCTAGGGCTGGGGTGAACCAGCCAAAAACCCTCACAGCACAAGTGAGGGTAGAGCAGGGTCTTGGGACCCCATCCCTGGTCCTTTCCTAGCGTTGGAGCAACCCTGAGGAGGGATGTGAGGCAGAGTGAGGGCTGTGTGAGTCACAGCAGGAATTAGCATCCCTTTTCCAGCAGCAGGGCAGTGGCAGAGTCGGAAGGAAACTGCCCTGAAATCGCCACCTCAGCTGTGTTATATTTCACACACCGGCTGCAACCTCCCTGCTGCGACAGCACCAGGGCTGGGGGTCCCTCTTCCCCCTGCCTGTCTCTTCCAGCACGGGTTTTTCTCAGCTCTGCTCCCACACCACAACCTCTTCCGCTCAGAGCCTGCTGCCCACCACCCTTTTGCCACTTCCTTGCAGCAGAGAGGGGGACAGAGGCCCCTCCCTGCCTTCTGCTTCCTCCCTCATTTCTAAAAGCCCCCATCTAGAACCGGACAGCGCTTCAATAGAGAACTCCATTCCTTCCCCATGCTGGGAAAACCCAAAGGCCAAAAGTCTGGGTGTGAAGGAGAACCTGCCGTGGGACAGGAGGCAGTGTGGGCACGGGGATGCCCCAACTCCATCTGCCCCCGACCCCCTTTACCCCCAGGGCAGTCAGTCAGGTGAGGGGTCTCAGGGCTTCCACCCCCTCTCCTCTGTCTGGAGGGGTGCCCTGATGCTCAGTTTTCTTTTCCAGTCCCTCGGCCTGGCGGAGAAGGCTCCTTCACAAGATGCACCGAGCAGAAACGCCACGGCCAACGCCAACCTGAGCCCCCCGTGTTGCAGCCCCCCGTTTCTCTCCCTCGCCCTGGGGGTGGTCGCAGCGTTCCTCCTTCATCTGCGCTGACCGGGAGGGGCTCACCGTGCACCACCCGCCCACGTTTCCGGCACCCCCCAGGAAGACCCCCGCAAGAATGGCACCTCCAGCCCTCCACTCCCCTCGTGCCCCCCCGGCCTCAGAGCGAGACCCCCCCGACCCCGGAGCGGAGCAATAAACGTGCTGGTGTCAAGACCCCCGGCTCGTCTCTGCGCTGGGATGAAGGGGGGGTTGATGGGTGGGGGGGCGCAGCACTCGGATCTGCAGCGGGGGCTTCAACCCTCGGTGCTGGAGGGGCCCAGTGGAGCCAGACCCGAGCCGAGACGGGGTGGGGACCACGGCCGGGACCCCTCGAGGCTTCAAGAGCATCCTGCTGAGGCTCTCCCGGGACCACCCCGAGGATCCTCCCGAGGCTTTCCTGGGGTCCTCCCGAGGCTTTCCCAGGATCCCTCCGGGACTCCCGAGGATGCTCCAGAGGCTCCTCCAGGACCTCCCGGAAGGACCCTCCCGAGTATCCCCCCGAGGACCCACGGGGACCCCCTCAAGGCTCCCCCCGAGACTCCTCCAGGACCCCGCCCGACGATCCTCTCGAGGCTCTCCCAGGATCCCCCCGGGATTCCCGAGGCTTCCTCAGGACCCCCGAGGATCCTCCTGAGGCTCCTGCAGGACCCCCCCAAAGGATTCTCCCGAGGCTTCCCCGGGACCCCAAGATGGGGACCCCCGAGGATCCTCCAGGACTAGTCTCTCTAGTAACAAAGCCTGATTTTTC
>VXAU01001338.1:29351-47534 GCA_013399695.1 Formicarius rufipectus | reverse complement strand
CCGAGGAACCCCCCCGGGACCACCCCGACGGTGCCCCCGCGGGTCCCTCCGCAGCGCCCCCGGGCGGGGCACAGCGCCCCCTGCAGGCCGGGCTGGGCCGGGCCCCGCCCACAGCCCGTCCTGGCCAATCCCAGGGCGGGACTTTCGCTCTCCACCAATCCGAGGCTGCCAGACTCGCGCGGTCAGCCAATCACGGCCTGGGGGGGTTATGAAAGAGCGGGTGATGTATGTGTGTGTTTCTGAGGTGTGAGGTGGGCCCGCTGCGTCTCGAGATGTTCGCGATATAACGGCGTTTTCCCTTTCTTCAGCCACCCGAACCTGTGTGTCGCGGGTCTCTGGTCGTGTAGGCTGCCTGTCCTCCTGCCCAAGCGGGTCTCCGGGCAGTCAGCGACACGTTTCAGCGTAAATGATGGATGTTTGGTGGTGTCTGTCGCCTGATGTGCGGACCATGGGGCTTGTCTGTCACCGCGGGGCAGCCCGGGCTGTCCCCACGGAGTGACTCCCCAGACTGGGCTGGACCTGCTCAGCAAACCTTGCCCACGCCGCCAGCCCCGTCCTCTGCCCAGCCACGAGGTTCTGCATTTCCCCATGAGTACATTTGTCCTTCTGGCTCTGAATCCCCTCCCCGGGATGCTCTTGCTCTCACCCGGGTGGACGAGACCTCTGTGCCGGGCACATGGAAGACAAATGACCTGAGCAACCCTGCATCGTGGAGAGCAAAGGCTGCTGGCTCTGAGCATCCCCTGGGCTGCCACGGTGGGGACACCCCCGAGCCCACAGGTTTGGTTTGCCCCTGAGCTGGGACTGGGGGGGGATCCCGCAGCCTCCAGTGCTCCCAGGGCACAGCTCGCCCAGTGTTCTCCTCTCAAAAGCCATGGCCAGGGAGCTGCCCGTGGGCACTAGAGGGCACTGGGATCCCATCCTGGGAGCAGGATTAGGGCTGGGGCTGGTGGGGGGCAGCTGGCAGGCTGTGGGCAGTGCAAGGACAAGGAGAAGGATACCGACCACCCATCAGAGCTGGCCCAGACGAGAAGGGCTGTATCTTACACACATACATAAATACAGTTCAGGCTGGGGGGATGTTGGTGGGGAGGAGGCTCTGCTGCTCTCCGGAGGGTCCCGTGTCGATCATATCCGTGAGGTCCTTCATGAACCACGTAGGGGGCTCCCCAGTAGGGAGAAAGGGTGGTTCCCCCTCGAGATGGAGGGGTGGGTGGGCGTCCTTCACACCAGCAGCTGAGGCAGAGGGGTGTTTGGGGTGTGTGGGGTCTGATGCCTCCTGCCCTGCTGTGGGTGTCCCCATCCTGCCCTGTGGCACATCTGCAGGTCAGCCCCTCATAGCACCTGTATGTCCCAGGTCTGTGTGGGTCTTTCCTCGGCCATGTCCCAAACAATGGCGTGGTCCCGGTCGTAGGTTCGGCCACCTGTGGAGCGAGGGGAAGGTTTCAGGAGGGCAAACCACACTCCTGACCGTGGTGAAGGGGCGCCCCATCTCATGGCCAAACATCTCATTCTGGGCATCTCTGCGGAAGAG
Organism: Formicarius rufipectus; assembly: GCA_013399695.1. NCBI lineage: Eukaryota > Metazoa > Chordata > Aves > Passeriformes > Formicariidae > Formicarius > Formicarius rufipectus. The sequence goes on along the minus strand of VXAU01001338.1, from coordinate 46,000 downwards.
CCCCCTGTGCCAGCGCCGAGGCCTCACCCTTCACGTCGAGGATCATGTCCTCAAACATCTGGCTGTGGATGCGCCCCCGGGAATCGACGCTCCAGGTCTGCCGTGGCATGCGGGTCTCGGACCACAGCACGGCCTTCGCGCCCTTCCCCGCCGGCCCGATGACCTGCAGGCTCATGTTGGGGGCCACCTGCAGAGGAGGGTGGTGGCCAGGTCAGCCCACTCCCCACCTTGCCTCTGCCAGCACAGAGGCTCAGAGCTCAGAGGAGTTTCCCTGTAAATACAGATTGTTCTGGGGTGGGATGTGGGATGAGCAAGAAAACCCCTCGGTGAGAAGGGGGAATGGCAAGGATGACAAAACCTCCACTGGGAAGGCAGAGATGCCTTCAGGTTTCCAGAGGAGACTTGGGGAGGAGAATCACCCAATCTTTGGGGACAAGGCTGAGGTCAAACACCAGGAAAAGCTGCTATAAACCCTGAAAGATGGCTGTGGGATGGGGAGTACCCAAAGGGAGTCCTGCCAGGAGCTCTCCCTGCCCCCTCCTTGGCTCTGGCTGTCACACCTGACCTGGTTTTTGATCAGCCCATCCTCGTAGTACCAGACAGAGCTGCTCTGCTCTCTCAGGCTGGAGACCACCACCCTCCCTGCCTTCATGTCCTCCACGTCGTCAGGGACCAGGAGGTAGAGCTCCAGCTCCCTGTTCCTGATGCGGAAATAGATCCGTCTCTGGAAATAGAGAAACCTTTTTTGTTTGCACCCAAAAAGCCCTGCTGCCTGCACCTCGAGGACCCCACCTGGCTGGGGCTTTGGGAAGGGAGGATCCTGGGCTCCACTGTCCTCCTCCCAGGACATCCTCACCCCTCCCCAGGGCAATGGCTGTGACTGTGACCTGTCTCTCGTAGCTGGCATGGGCATGGCTCACCACATTGGGATGCCACGGATTTTACAAGGCAGTTGCCCACAGGGAGTGTTTCACCACCCAGGAGGCCACTCCCAGGGAGGGGGACAGGGATCTGAAGTGACAGTGCCAGGTTGGTTGGCACCTTTCCACCTCTGATGTGTCAGAGCTCCGTGCTGCGCTCTCCACGCTCCCCCAGCCCACCCAGAGCAGGCTGGCAGCTCTTTAGCTCCATGTGACCCTCCTGCCCTGGGGTTTTGGGGTTCACCCCACCCTGTCCCCTCCCAAAGGTGACACTCAACCTGGCGGATGGGGTAGAGGGACCCCACATGTTGGAGCCCACTGTAGGTCAGCCAGTTGGTGATCTCAGTGCAGTCCAGCAGCCACTGCCGCCCTCGGAAGTCACCGTGCTCGCACAGCACCCAGCTGTGGGGACAGGATGGGACAGGGCAGGTCGCCCTGAGCGGGCAGGGGACACCCACTGGGTGCTGGGGGAGCAGGGCTTGGCCTCACTTACATCCCTCCTTTGACACGCACTGACAGCACGTGGTTGTTGAAACCCTCCGCCTGGAGACTCCGCACCTCGGAGTTCAGCTCGATCTCCTTCCCCTCGAAACACTCCAGCCCGTGCAGGAAGATGGAGGGCTCCGAGAAAAACTGGGGTATGGTGGGGAGAGTCGGGATGGGAGAGGGGAAGGTGGGAGGAGTGAGCATCCATGGAGGAAGAGGGCTCCAGGGATGGGGAGTGACAAATAGGGATGGCCGTGGGAGGGGAAAAAAGGGGGTTTGTGTGGAAGGGAAGGGAAAAGGGAAAAAGAGGGAAAAGGTAGAAGGGAAGGGCTGTACTCACCAGTGGAACCTTCCTCAGGGAGCGGATGGTGGTGGAGCAGAGGCAGCCCATGGCACTGAGCGTGGGGTACTCACCCTCAGACAGCACGTGCTGCTCCCCCGTGAAGTCCTGCCCATCAAACAGGATCCAGCTGGTGGGAAGGAGTGTGCCCAGGCTGACACAGCCATCGTGGTGGGCATCCATCCCTCCTGTGACCCTTCAGCATCCCCATCGCTCCCACCCTCTGGGAATGCCCCATGGGGCTGCCAGCGGGGGTGATGTCCCTGTTCCTATCTCAGCTGGCAGCAGCGAGGCCCTGGGACACCCTACCTGCCCCCACGGACTCTGCAGGAGCTTGGGATGAAGGTGTCAGGCAGGACCCCCTGGTCCTCCTCGAAGGCAGCATGATCTCCCAAGAAGTCAGGCTCTGAGAAGAGCAGGATCTGGGGAGTGGGAGCAGAGGGACGTGGAGAGGTGGGCAAAGCATCACAACCACCCCACAAGGGACCATGTCCCTCAGAGGGGCACATCGCCCTCCCCATCCAGTGCTCCTGACCTTGGAGACGAAATGGAGGTTGTGTTCCCTGACCTGGAAACAGACAGGGCAGGGCTGGTGGGTTTCTTGCCCCAGCCCCCACCAGCCCTGCACGTGGCAGCACCAGGGGTGCCCCGTGGTGAGAGGGAGTGCTCCATGGGGAGAGGGTGTGCCCCATGGGGAGAGGGGGTGCCCGGCACCAGCGCTCTCACCTGCAGGATGGGCTGTGCCGAGGAGATGCGGCAGTCGGTGGCACCCCAATCCTCACAACTGCGGTACACACCCTTCTCCAGGATGTACTGCTCGCCAGAGTAGTTGGTGCCCTCATAGGCCACCCACCTGCAGGAAAAGGTGGGTGCTGGCTCATTCCCCACCCCCACTCACCCTCCCAGGCCCCCCTCTGCCCCGTCCCTGTGCTCACACGCCGCTCAGCACGTGGATGGACTGGGTGACGGTGCCGTAGCCGGCCAGCTGCGTGTCAGGGAGCGCCTCGCTCAGCTCCACACTTGGGCCCTCCTCAAAGTCCATGGCCTCAAAGAGGACCAGTGCTGGGTCAGAGAAGTCCTGCAGGGAGAAGAAGCCCCACCAAGCCCCTCAGTCTCTTGGGAGAAGGGCCTCAGGGACCCCAGGGAGGGTGGGAGCAGCTCCCAAACCTCTGAGTCTGTGGGATCTCAGGCCATGCTCAGGGGGGGATGCAGGTGGGGATGGCTCTTGTGGGGGTGTAAGGATGGGATGGGGGGAGCTGGCTCTCCCTGCCCACATCGGGTCTGTTCCCAAGTGTCCTCACCGTCCGTATCAGCCGTAGGGACACCAGCTCCTTGCTGTAGCCGCCCCACTGCCTCCAGTCCTGGTACTCCCCTTCCTCCAGCAGGTACTGGTGGCCACGGAAACCCTCCTTCTCGTAGCCAACCCAGCTGTGGCACAGGCAGACACAAGCAGTGAGAACTCCACAGGATTTCCATGTGCCAGAGCATGAAGACACCATCCACACCTGCTCTCCCAAGTGACTCATGACCATACCACAGCCTTGGGCAGCTCCTCCAAGCCCTTTCCCAGGTGTAACCATCTCCTTCCCAGCCTGCTCCAGCCAGAATGCCAGCCCTGCCTACCCTCTGCCACTCACCAGCCACCCAGGACACGCAGGGAGCCCACAGTGGGCAGTGCCAGCTCAGGCAAGCGTTTCAGGTCATAGATGTCTCTGTTGATGGTGAAGCTGCGGCCCTGGAACCCTGCAGACTCATAGATCAGCACCTGGGGACATGGTGGGGTGAGAATGGTCCCATGGATGACCCAGCCCACTGCTCCCCAGGTGCTGGCCCAGCACTCACTTGTGGCTCTCCAGGTCTCTCCACAACGGGGCAGCCCTGGAAGGAGAAGGATGCCTTATGAGGATGTGGTGGCAGGAGGGGATGTTGCAGAGGCATCTGCTTTCCCCCTCTTCATTAAAGCCTGAGTTGATTTTTGGGTCATTTTCATTCAAGAAGCTCTTTTGGAGCTTTCCTTAACCCCTGATTCTCAGGATCACTTTCCAGAGCCAGGCTTGGCACATTCCTCACTGAGCTCTCACCAATGTGAACTGGGAACTGCCAGGACACGCTCTCATCTGTCATTCCCAGGGCTGGATACAGCCCTGGCACCTAAAGAATGCACGCCAGCAACCAACACTCACCAGCCTGATGGGGTGCATGGAGCAGATGGATGGGTCCTTTGCTCCCCAAGCCTTTAAATTCGGATACCCACCCGGCTCCAAAACATAGGGATCATCATCGAAGAAAGGCTTGGAGTAAACCAGCCACCTAGGGGAGAGCGGGAAGGCGTCACAACTGCTCCAGCCCACGCTGGAGCCCACCCAGCACACACACGGTGCCACTCACAGCCCCGAGTGGACGATGATGGAGGCGGCAGCGAGCGCCTGCCCCTGCGTGCGGGTGTCCTCAGCCGAGTCGGTGAACTGCAGCCGGGCGCCTTCGCCGTTCTCCTCCGCAAAGAGGCTGATCTCGGGGGTGCGGTAATCCTGGGGGGCAGAGGGGCGTTGTAGGGGTCGCGCATCCCTCGCCTGGAGGCTGCTGGGAGGCTCTGAGGGGTCCCCGTGCTCACCCGCACCACCCTCTTGAAGGAGCCGATGCGAAAGGGGCGGCTGCCGCGGGGCTGCCCGTTCTCCCCGTAGGCTGTCCAGGGGTTGTCGATCTCCACGTCCCCCTCGGCCAACACGCACTTGCGCCCGTGAAACCGCGGCTTCTCGTACATCACCCACCTGGGAGCGGGATGGGAGTAAGGAGGAGGGGGAAATCCGGCTTCAGCCGCAGCCCTGCGGCCACCCGGAGGGAGCCTCGGGGCAGAGTGTGGGTGGGGACGTCCTGCCACCGCAGCGATGCTGGATCGCAGCTGCAGTAATTAGCACTGGTAGGACTGTCACTCCTGAACCCCGGGCTGGGACCTGGCCGATATCCCCGGCACGGGGAGCACACGAGCCCCAGCCAAGCCCTCCTTCTGCTGAACCCCAGGCTGGGACGCGGCTGACATCCCCAGCGTGGGGAGTGCACAAGTCTCGGCCAAATCCTCCCTCTGTGCCCTCTCTGCGTGTCCTCAGCCTGCTGCTGTCCCCTACCCGCCTCGGATGACACGGATGGAGATGGTGTGTGAGAGCTCCCAGGACGTGGCATCGGGGATGTCACCCCAGATCTCCCGTTTCTGTCCCGCAAAGCCGGCGTCGGAGTAGAGGATTATCTGGGAAGCGGTGACATAGAAGTGCCATGCCATGCCATGCCATGCCCCATTCCACCAGCCCAGCCCGACCCCACCACCTTCCCTGTACCTTGCCAGGTCTTGTGTTGATTTTCTCAAAGCCCTCCTTGTCCTCCTGCTGTGAAGACCCAAGGAGACAGGGGTGTGAGGAGCACAGAGGGACATCAGCAGCACCAGCCATCTCCCTGCAGCCCGAGGAAGCTGCAGCCACAGCCTCTGCCTCTCGTCTGGCGTCTGCCAAACCCTCCCACCGCCCCGAGCAGCCACACCTCGAACATTCCTGCACTGCTGGGGATCAGCCTCCTGCCTGCTCCGGACCCTCCTGTCACCTGTCCAGGACCCTCCCAGCATTCCCTCCCGTCACTTGACCTCCTGCCATCCATGATGGTAGGCTCCCATCACCCATCCCAGTATCATCCCATCATCCATCCTGATATCCTCCCATCACTCATCCCAGTACCAGTGCTTTCACCCCATGGCCTCTCTGATGGGAAGCCATATGTTGGGAACAGGGAAGGATGCTCCAGGGTTCAGCCCCGACATGCCCAGGAGGGCAGAGCATCCCCCTGGGTGCTGTGTTATAGGATTCACTCACCAGGACATCGTCAGGGCGCAGGGCCATGGTGCTGTCTAGCTCTTCTGTGACAGGAGGGATGGAGCCAGAACTCAGGAATTCCAGCATGGCCATCTCAGGGCTGGAGTGGCCACCAGGGCCCAGCCCATTGTGGTCTCCAAGGGTGGGTGATTCCGTGACCCCATCCCTGTCGGGCAGCTCGAGCAGGGCTGCGCTGGGGGATACGAAGCGACTGTAGAGCACACTGTTGTCCAGGCGTGAGTAAGGCTTGCCCTCATCAGCTCCAGCTGCCCGGTGCTCCAAAAAGTGGGAGAGCAGTGCCATACCCTTGAGGACATTCCCTCGGAAGAGCACGTTCCCCTCAGCTGAGCCCCCAGCCCCCAGTTTGGCTTTTTCATCAGCTCCCACCTGCTTCAGTGTCCCCAGCAGTGAGCCCCCCTCTGCCCAGCCATTGCTGGACACCCTGTCCCCGGACACCCCATGGAGGGTCCGCGCCGGCGCCCTCTCCTCCGGGGTCAGGTAGGGGTTCTCAATCTCCTCCTCCTCCTCCTCCTCAGGGGTCTCCTCTGGCCGCCCCCGTGCTAGCAGCTCCCGCAGGGCTTCGGGCAGGGACATGGGGGCACGGGGGTCCACACGGTCCTCGTGGATGGGGGGCAGAGCTGCACAGCGTCCCAGCGCCGATGGCCGGGGCTGCCGCGGGGGCTTGGGCGCCTTCCGCATCTCCGAGGGCTCCATGTTGCGGAGCGTGTCCACAAAGATCTCCATGTCCACCAGCAGCTCGGGGTCCTCCTCGGTCACATCTGGGGGGCTCTCAGCTGTGGACTCAGGAACTGGGGGCTCTGGGATGCTCTCAGGCTCTTGGGCTGTGCTCTTGGGATCTCCCATCGTGTCACCCCCCTCCAACTCAGTCTCAGCCTTTGTTGGTGCTGGTGTTGCGGATGAAGGCTCTGGATCATTGCTCACCTCTGAGGAGGGGCTTTCGGGGTTACTGTCAGCTACCGGGGGGCTCTCTGTCCTCGGTGGTGTGGCTGAAATGGTGCCATCCACGTCCTCCACGCTTCCCTCTCTTGCGCCAGCCGGATCAGCCTGGCCACCGGCGTCTGCTGAGGGACACTGCGGAGAGCTGGTTATACTGGTTTGTGGGTCCCCGGGCCTGTCGCCGTCTCCCGGGGTTGCATTCACCGGCGTGACCTCGGCTTGCGGCGAGTCCTTCTCCGCAGGCGATGCCTCAGCCGGCAGCACGGTGTCTTCCGCGGTGCCCGCCGAGCTCTCGCTGCCCTCTGCAGCCGCAGCGGAGCCGCCGCCGTCCCGCCTGGGGCTCTCCCTCTGCGGCAGGGCCGTCGAGGCACCGGCAGCCTCGTGTGTCCCGTTTAGGGACACAGCCCCGGCGGTGTCCCTGCCCGTCCTCAGCACCGTGACCTGCCTGGCCCTGGGCAGGGCAGGGACGCAGCCGGGCTTGGCAGCGCACGGGGCACCAGGAGCGTCCCCCGGTCCCCCCGCGGGGGCGGTGGGCAGGAGGGTGCCGTGCACGTAGCTCTCCCTGTGCACGGGCACCTCGCGGGGGGAACCCACCGGTGCGGGGCTGCTGTCACCGCCAGCCCCCGCCTTCCCCCTCTCATCCTGCCGCCGGGGCTTCTGCGCTGGGGAATACACCTGCGAGAAGATGGGGCCGTGCGCGCTGAAGTCCTTGAGGAGGCTGACGGAGGACGAGTGTTCCCGGTGGGTCACAGAGGCGGGGCTGGACCCCGTTTTCTCCACGATTTCCTTCTCCCAAGCCTGCAGCAGGAGGGACACTCGGGAGGGACTCCCGGCCCGGCCCCGAGGGCTCGCTGTGCTCTCCAGCCGCCGCGACACCAGGGACACCTTCTGGAAGCGGGACCTGCCCTCGGGCCCCGCAGCACCCGCCCCCTGCTTCATGCTCAGCTCCGCGTTGGAGATGAAGCCCCTGGTCTTGGTGTGCCGGAGCGGCGGATCCATGCGGGGCGGCCAGAGAGGGAATGCCGTGACCCTGCCGCGCTCAGCCCCTGCGACTGCCACGCTTGGGGCTGGTGGACCTGCAGGGAGAGAAGGAGACCCTGGGAGGGCTGAGCACAACCAGCCCTGGACCCCAAAAGAGAGCCTCAAACCCCACGGACTTCCCTCTGCTTCTGCAGGACATTGTGGGGGGATCCCATGTGCACAGGAGGTGGCTGTGGGGCTTCTCGGGGTGCTCATGTGCAGGGCACTGTGGTCCCTGTGCTTGCCCCTGCCAACACTGCTGTGTCCAGCAGGGAAGGTGGGAGCTCCACTCTGTGTCACGGTGGGCTCTGGCAGAGCCCGGCACGGTGCAGGTGAGTGTGCAGGATGCAGCCAGGCCATGCCATGCCCCGAGCTGTGCCGTGCCCCAAGCTGAGGGATGAGTCAGGCGGGCAGCGGGGCTGCGCCGAGTCAGCAAATGCAGCAAACAAACAAGCCCAGAAAACAACAGGGAAGCTGTTCTGTGGGGGAAAGAGCGTGCCTGGGATCGAGACCAGGGATGGGGCAGCGGCAGGACACTCAAGGGGAGGTGGGGACCTGAGCAGCAGCATGGCTCGACCTTCCCCTGTGGCTGTGTGGCAAAGGTGGGATGGCTCCATCCACCTCCACAGCCCCGTTGGCAGAAGGAAGAGAGCTGGGATGATTGCCAAGCACTCACCCCCTGTTCTAAGCTGGTCCTCAGCACTCTGTTCCGTGCCGTGGTGCTGGATGCTGCAGGGTGGGCATAGCTGTGATCCCCAGGGCACAGGGCAGGGGACAGAGACAATTGTGCCACCTCGGCTCAGGGGGATGCTGGTGGAGGTGTCACTGTGCCGTGGCTGCGTCCCTGACCCAGAAGGGTTTTATTGCTGGGTTTGGGATTGAGAAGCAGCTGACACAGCAGGTGCTGGGGAGGGAGCTGGAAGTGCACCCACATCCCAGCATCTCCCAATTGGGAGCTGTTTGGTGTCACCGCCCAGCTACGGGGACAGTGGCAGGGATGGGGCTTTGGGGTCAGCCTGAGGACAGGCTGAGATTGAGCTCCCCGCCTGGGAATGGGGACACCTCTTTGCACACCCCCAAGGGCTTCCCTGGGGAACACCTGGGGAGAGGGTCTCATCCTGCACCAGTCGGTTGGGATCCATCCAAGAGTGGCAGGTTGGGCTTCCCCAGTCCTTAAGGGGATCGAGGGGCCAGGGGCAGGCAGGGAAGCACCAGGTGCAGGCAGCTGCCTGCCCCTTCTGTCAGCCTGCCACGCGCCCTCCTGATCCTGCTCTTCCCAGCCTGGCAGGTCTTTCCAGTACAGATAGGAAGAGTTTGTGTCATTTTTCCGGAAGGCGATGAGACCTCGTCTGGGACAGCCAGCGCCGCTCGAGGCTGGGACCAGCCTGGGTGGGGCCACACATCTGTGTGGGCAAAGCCACAGCTGGATCCCCAGCTGGGTCCTCGGGGTCACAGCTGGATCCCCAGGGTCATGGCATTCACCAGTGGAAGAGGAACAGGTGCACTGGCAGTGGAAAGGAACAGCTGCCATGCCCGTGGCCCTGGGATGGCGCCACGACAGGGACACCATCTCCATGGAGCACCAGGGTGCTGCAGGGAGGCAGGAGCTGCTGAGTCAGTATCCTGACTCTCACCTGGAGCTGGATTTCCAAAGATTTCCAGGTCTGTCTTTCCCAAGATCTCCAAGTCTGCCTTTCCCATCCCATCCCTGCAGCTGGATCTGGCGCGCAGTGCTGCCCTGGGCCAGCCGGTGCCCCATGGGCCCTGGGAGAGGAGCTCACCTGGAGCCCTGCTCTGCCCCAGTAGAATGACTCCTACTGCAGTGATGGATCAAGGACACAGGCACATGAGGACAGGAGGGCAGAAGGACAGGAGGACAAGACCCTGCAGCTTCCTGGTTGCTCCTGCCGGTCATCTCTGCCCGCTCAGACATGCCACATTGGATCCAGTGGTGTTGCCACACTGGGGCACCTGGCACAGCTAATTAATCCCCCCTGGCCAAGCCAAGCCAACCTGCTGAGCTCATTTGCTGTCTCCCACCCTCCCAAAGGGTCTCCTAGCACCCATCTCAGCTCTCCCAATGCCTAAGTTAAAGGCACAAGGTGTTAGTTAATATTCAGAAGAGACAGAGGGGCTGTGACTGCCTTTGAGCCGGTGACCACGGATTAAGCCGAGCCTCCGGCCACGTTGGGCTGATCCCTGTCACCGCGGGGTGAGAGCGGACCTGCCGCCTTCAGGAAAAGCAGAGATATGGGTTGGGTGGCTGCTGCACGGGCTGAGGTTCATGAGAAGGGCAAGGGAATCACCACCTCCCCTCACTGCCCCTGCCTCCCCCCGCTGAGCCCTGTTACGGGCAGCCACGTGGAGGAGGGGGACAGGGGTGACAGGGGAGCCCCGCTGTCCCCTCAGCTCAGAACGTGAGGCCACCAGAGGTGGAGGAGCTCCAGCTCACTCCGGTGGCTCCGGGGGTGCCCTTTGGTGGCAGGAGCGGGATTGCAACCTCTCCTGTTAGTCCCTAGTCCCAAATTCAGAGACTAAAGGTGAGAGGGGCCGAGCTGGGCTCAGTCCCCACCTCCCGGCCCCAGTGCCGATCCCGGGGGAGAAGGGACCCATCCCAGCGCCTGCCAAGCCGGGACACACATTCGAGCACCCGTGTTTGTCCGCGGGACGGGAGCACCGGTGCCCTCCCCTCCCAGCACCACAGAACCCCCCTCCCTGCCATCTCCCATGCAAATGGGGCCAGCCCAGGCAACCCCTGTGCCCGGGGAGCCCCCACCCTGCACCCCCATGTACCTGCCGGCCGAGGGTCCCGCCGTGCCGGCCGCGGGGTGAGCGGGGAGCTGTGCCGTGCCGAGCCGTGCCGTGCCGAGCGGGCTCGGGGTGCTGCTCCCTGCACACCACACAGCTGGGCGGACCGGCAGAGTCACCCTGAGCACCCAGCCCTGAGCACCCAGCCCTGGCGCAGCGGAGGTTTGGCATTCCTCAGGTGCTGACAGCCGGGGAGCCGGTCAGGCTGGTTCCCAGCAGCCAGCTCCTCTGTTTCCTCCGACTCAGCAGCGCCGGGAGGGAGCCCAGCCAGCCTGGGTGGCTCTGGGCCCCCCGGACCTTTGTCCTGCCACCCACCTCGGGGAGGACGGTGGTGCCTCAGAGGGGACTTCAGTGACAAACTTTGTCACCGCATCTCCAGCCGTCACGGTACCCCCACCATCGCTCGGGCCGTGGGGCTGGCAGGGTCCCAACACGCTGTGGTGAGGGGCTGGGGGTCCCCAGGGCTGTGATCGCACCCAGGTTCATCGTGGGGGTCCCACACGGAGCTCCCAGCACTGCCGCACGTTTCCCGGAGGCTCCTAATTGCGGGGAGGTCTCCCAGGTCTCACAGAGCTGCCGCTCTCGAGGGGCTTCGCATTGGCTTGGGGTTGGAGCGGAGGTCACGGTAGCCCTGGGCCACCACAGGAGACCTGACCCCGGGGCGCAGAGCCCTGCCCCGCCAGGCAGGGCTGGGAGCGCAGCAGAGCCGACACCCGCCCCGCATCCTCGCCCTGCCCTCCCGCTCCTCCCCAGCCCCGCGGGGCCCGCTGCGGTGCCAGCCCCAGCCCGGGGCCACCACTCCCGACCGCTGGCCCAGCCCCAGGAGCCTTCCTGGCCACCGCCAGCCCGGCGCAGGTAGCCACAACTCAGCTCCGGCTGGAGCGCCGGGGGCCACCCAGCTCTGGGTGCCACCGCTCAGGTGTCAGGGGAGCTGAGGCAGAGCCGAGCTCCCTCGGCTGGGTTTTGGCAGAGCCCTGAGCCTTTCCAGTGCCCTTCGCGGGGACCCCGGGGGTGGCTGAGCACCCGGGTGGGGACCGACTGCCCCTCCTCCTGGCTCTGGCACAGGAGCAGGGTCTGGCCCTTGCATCCCTCCAGCGCTGCGAGGGGCAGGGGTGGGGGGTCCTGGCAGCCTCAGGACTGGCTGTAGTGTGTCAGTGTGTGTGCACGCATGTGTTTAGCATGTATAAGCATGTACAAGCATGTGTAGGTGCCAAACCAGCCGAGCCAGCTGGCTGCGGCTCTGCAGGGAGTGGGAGCTCCTTTCCACGTCCCCTTGCACCACAGGGGAGGGTTTAGTCAGCGCTGGGGAGGGTCCCCCCCCGGAGCAAACCAGTTCCCCAGGCACTGGGGCAACTGGAGGGACACTGAGGCGAGCCCGGGCTTTGAGTCACTGTGTGCAAAGGGAGGGACACGGTACAGGGCACGCTGAGGAGGGGCACAGGCTCGGCTGCAGCACCGGGGGAAGAAAATAGGGCCAGGGGGAGCCCCACAGCACCCCGAGTCCTCCCGAGGGCTGCAGGGAGGCCCTGCTGTCACACTCCTTCCAGAGAGGGGAAAATGAGAAGGGAAAGTGAAGAAGGAAAATGGAAAAGGAAAAAAGGAAAAGGACATCCCCAAGGGCTGTATTGCCTACAGGCAGAGCACCCTCCCATGGGTGAACACTGGGTGCCTGTACCCCATTCCCCGGGGATAAGTACCCCAAAGGTACTGCTCTGGCCACACCTGCAATGAGTTTCCAGGTGTCAGCACTGGAAGGGACTGTGGCAGTGTTGGTCACAGCTGCTGGTGTTGGAAGGTGATGGGCTGTGGATGTACCAGCCAGCTCAACTTCACTGGGGTCACCCTGCCCAGGACTTTGGGGAGGGAGTTGTGGGGTGTGTCTCAAGCACCCCAAGAAAGAGGAACACCAGCAGTGAGAGAAGAAAGCTGCAGGACCAGCCAATGCTTTGGGAGGTGAGAACCAGCCCCGGCAGGAAAGGCTCTGCCTCTCCCCAGCATCCTGCTGTGCCTCCCCCTCCCCGGATCCCCCAATGCAATTTTCTCTCCCACTGCCTGGGTTTACTGTCAGGGGGAGCAAGGTTTGAACAGGGTTGGGGGGATTTAAGGGGCGAGGACAGGCTTGCAAGCCCTGGTCTGTGGGGGTCTGCTGCCTTGGGGGAATATCTTTCAGCCATCGATTCCCCTTTATCAGGGAGCAGGAATATGTATGGGCTGAAATCCTGATCAATCCCTGCTCTGCAGCCGATCAATCAGCTGCTGCCCAAGGGCTTTAACCAAAGGGAGCCGCCGAATTTGGGCACAACCCATCGCTCCAGGCTGGGGGACAGGATTGTCTCTACCCACCTTTCCCCTCTCCTGCCTTATGGAAAGGCAGGAAGCTCGGGCAAACCTGGCACCAGGCAGGACCCCACAAGGCACCCCTCAGGCATGCTCCTCACTCTTCTCTTGCCAGGTGTAAATACCCTGGTGAGCCTCATTTGGGATGGCAGCAGGATGGCCACACTCCATCCACACTGTGGGGAGCCCAGTGCCCCCAGTCCAGAGCTGTGGGGCACACATCAACACCCTGCATCCAGAAAGCAGCTCCAGGGGAGTATTTTTGGGGTGCTGGGAAGGTGGTGCCTGGTTAGGGCATCTTTGGGAACACACATGTGTCACTGTAACCCCAGCCCCGTGTTCCCAGTGCTGGGAGGTATCGGAGCATCCCTCAATCCCAGCCAGGCTTGTTAGAGATACGGGGTGAGTGGGGGGCTTGGGGGGCTAGTAAGGGGAAGGAGCAGCACTGTGGCCTCCATTATTGATTGCTTCATAGCCAAAGGTCATCAGCCAGCATGGAAGGATGGGGAGGAGGGAGGTGGGTGGCACTGGGATGTGAAAGGATCACTGCCAGCACTGGGGCTGTGCCATAGAGGGACAAGTGGCAGTGTTAGGGAGCATGAGGTGGAGTGCCCAGCATGGGTTCCCTTTGCACAGGCACCCAGTGGTCACAGATCCCCCTCATGCCTCAGTTCCCCCACCAGCAGATGGGTTGGGTGGTCATCACCAGTGCCCTGGGCAGGGTGGGTGGGGAAGGAGACACTGTGGGAAGGAGCCTGTGCACATGGGAGGGAGGTGGGCTCAGCGGGGTTTGGAGGAGGTTTGTGTGTCTGTGTGCAGTCAGGAGGGTTGTGCCTGTGGGATGGGCAGGGAGAGGGATCAGTTTTCCCTGGCTTGGGCTTGGAGGCTGCTTTTGAGCTGGGTGACATCTTCCCAATGGGCAAGTGGTGACAGTGACTGTGCCGGGAGATAACGCTGGAGCCTCAACCCCGATAACATCATTTTCCATGGCCCTTCAGCCCCGCAGGACCCCTGGTGGGCTTTGCAGCGTCACGAGGACACCAATCCCCACCTCTGCCAAAGCTGTGACTCACGTGCCTGGACTTTGCCCAGCCCTGGGGCCTCATCCTGCCGGACTCAGGGCTGGAGGGAGCCAGGCAGCCCCCGGGCAGCTCCGTGGTGCCAGACCAGGGGCAGCACTGCCGGCGCTGGGCTCCACAGAGCACTGCCCTCGCCCTGGCCGTGCCGAGGGGGAAGATTTACAGGCTGTCAGAGCCGGGGCCAGAGGTCAGCAGGGGTCAGAAAGTCCATTTCAGTGAGGTCACTGTCCACTTCTTTCAATCTAATGAAGCCATTATTTGTGAAAGCGGCCACTTTGCCGGCTATTCCCTTGAAGCCGAGCAGGGCACAGCGACCAGCTCTGAAAGAACAGGAAGGAGTCCCCTTCCCTTTCCCATTTGCCATTCAACAGGCCCCCAAAACAAATACACCACACACAGAAATATGACGTGGGGCTGGCGCTGCTGTGGGGCTGTGTCACTGGCACTGGGGGAGATGAGGTTGGGATGTAAAGGGATGCTCCCTGGAAGTGCCACGACCATGGATGCGACTGTGTCACATGGATGGAAAGTCACTGAGGATGGGTAGAAATTGGGGGATGCTGAGGAAGTCACTGTTGCATTTAAATCATTACAGGAAAATGCCTCCAGGGCAGCTGATCCATGAGGAAGGGGCTGGTGGGGGAAGCTGGTGCAGGTTGTGGGTTATTTTCTGTGGGATTTGTTTTGGAGAGTGCAAGGGCTTGTTCTTCACCACATCCTTCCCCTATACCCTCACACATCTTCATGGGAGTGAAACATGCAGGAAATTGTCTGTGCCTTCCTCAAACCTGAAGGGGGAAAGTGGGGAAGGAGCTGGGATGGAAGGAAGGGTGAACTGAGAAGGACAGAGCCATATGGAGGTGTCTCTGCAAGACCTTGGGTAATTTGTTTTCTCTCTTACCCCAGTTATCCCGCACAGAGAGGAAAACGAGAATAAACACAACCTGTAGACCCGGCCCTTGCTGCCAGGAGAGGGGGCCAGATGCATCCCGGCTCCAGCAGACACTGGGAAGCTCCACGATCCAGGATCCCCAGCAGGGACAGCTCTGGGTGCAGGTAGGTAGAGGGGGAAAGTGAATGTGAGCAAGTGTGAACAGGCACCGTGGCTTTCCTCTTGCCAAGACTGTCCCCTCCACCTTGACTTGTCCCCTCCACCAGCCCTGTCCCAGGCAGGGAGCTCTGCAGGCTGCCTTAGCCTGGTCAGGGATGGGAGTGGGAATCCCAGAGGAAGCACTGGCCAGACTGTTCTGCTGCTGCACTCATGGGGCTGGTCGTTGGCTTTGCAGGCTCAACTCAAGGCTGATGTTAAGAATAAGAGCAATGGGGTTTCCTTCCCAGCCTGGTCTATCCCCATTAAAACCAGTGTATAGATGAGATGACACCAGTGAGCATCATGTGTGGGTGGATCACGGCACCGCCCCACTCCACTCGTGTCCCGTGCGACCCTGATTCACCTGTGCTGCGGGAAGTGGCAGAGCCCCGATGGGCTGGGGAGCTCCTAAAAGAGAAAAAACATCCTCATCCAGCACCTCCTCCTCCTCCTTCTCTTCCTCCTTTGCCATCACGCCAGACCCACGGGTGGGAGTCCAGCTCGGCTCTGCGGGGAAGGGGCAACGTGGAGTCCCCGCGTGTGAGGGGCGGGAGGAGACGGAGGAGAAAGGGCAGGAGGATGAGGAAGGCCGGGAGAAGGAGGAAGGCCACTGCCAGGACCCTGGACAGGGCCTCCCGATTCAGCACCACGGCCAGCACCGGCGGCCCCGCGGGCGGCGGAGCCCCCGCGAGAGGATTCCCCACGCGGGATTGATTGTTTCCGGCACCACCGTCCCGGCCCGGGGGTCCCCCCCTCGAGGTGACACCGCAGTCCCCGCCGTGCTCAGTGACCGCACAGCGACCACCCCCGAGGCCCCCACGCGGGACTCCCCTCGCGTGGGGCGGCCGCGGTGGGCGCAAACATCCCCCCCAGCCACACCTTACCCTGGGCAGGGGGCACCGTGGGCTCCCCGCGATTCGGGGGGCGGTGCGGGGGGACCCCCGGGCACAGCCCCGCGAGGGGCGGCGGGCGGCGCTGTGCCCCCACGGCCGGGGCATTGTCCGTCGCCGGAAATGCAGCCGCTGGTCACTCGCCCTTTGTCCCCGCCCGGCCCGGGGGGCGACGGGACCCCCAGCCCCGGCACGGCCTCGGCACCGCTCCCCGCCGCCGGTGCCGCCGCGACGGGGCGAAGCGCGGCCGCGGGGGTCGAACATCCCCCCAGGGGTTGCACGCCCCACTCGCGGGACACGGGATGGGGCTGGGGACGCAGGAAGACCCCACTGCCCGAGAAAATCGCCTCCCGCGCCCTAGTGCATCATCCCGTCCCGGTGCCTGTTCCTCCATCCCATCGTGTCGCGGCACGCAGGTGGCTCCACTCGTGGGGAGGGGGCGCGGAGAATCGACGTGGAAATTCCCCCCCAGTCCTCGGTGGTTCCACCTCCTGACCATCCCGCCCCCAGCCCCCTCCGGGGGTCACCTCTTCCCTTGACAGGTGGCCTCGCCCCTAAGTGCCCTAAGTGTGGGGGGGTCAACCCACACAACCCCCCCGCCTCCAAATCCCTCCCGGAATGTGTCGCTATTACCATGGTGGGGGGGAGAGTTAATTAGGATCACGTGGGGACGGGATGGCGGAGCAGGGCCCGGCGCCCCCCGGCCCCGCGGGTGGGTCCTGGGGGGGGCGGGGGCTGCTATTGTCTGCGAGAATTTGGGAGCCTTTGAAAAAACCCTCCCGCTCCCTCCCACCCCTATTGTTGGAGTGAAGATGGAGTCAAACCTCTCCCGGCTCCCTCCCGGCGGGGTCTAAGCTGGGTTTTTTTG
>VXAU01001338.1:16176-28952 GCA_013399695.1 Formicarius rufipectus | reverse complement strand
GTTTTTTGAGGTTTTTCCCCCCTTTTTTTTTATACTTTGGTTTTTCATTTTTGAGGACTTCCCCCCCCCCAAAAAAAAAAACTTGTTTTTTTCTCCTAGGGTTTTTTGGGGGGGGCAGTTGGGATTTAATTTTTTTTTTTAATTTTCTAGTTTTTCCGGTTTTGAGGAAAGAACGGATTTAAGGCCCCCAACCCGCACACCGCTTGGGTCGTGCTGGCAGGAGCTGCCTTCATTTCCCCCCTTTCCTGGGGTGATCCCCACGCACACGTGGAGGCAGAGCTCACTGCTCCATTGGGTTTTTATGCCGGGTTGGGATTATTTTTTTTTTACCTTTTCCAGCCTGGGGAGCCCGAGCAGGATTTGAGGCTCCTGCTGCGGGCTGCCCGTCTGGGTACGGGGTGGCTGGGCCGGGGGGGGACCCGTAGCTCCCCCAGCCCCGCGGCTCAGCGGCTCCGTGGGTCTCTCGCCAGGTGCGAAGCCGGGCGAGGAGCCGGCCGGGGACTCGCCCAAGCCCGAGAACGAATCCCAACCACTGCATGGCTCCGGCATCTGTAAGTGGTTCAATGTCCGCATGGGCTTCGGCTTCCTCTCCATGACCGCCAAGGGTGGCGCGACCCTGGACTCCCCCGTCGATGTCTTCGTGCACCAGGTACGGGGCCGGATCCCGCGTGGGGCCGTGGGGAAGGAAGGGGGTGCAGCCCCTGCCACCCTGCGGAGGATGCGGGTCGGGATGGGGATCCCCCCGCCGCCCCCACGCGAGGCCGTGGCTTCCCCCCCGTCCCAATTCGGGGTCCAGCCGGGATCCCCCGGGCGGGTTTCCCCGGAGCCGGGAGGGTGGAAGGGCAGGCACGGCCGCAGGCCGGGGCTCGTCTCCGGGGACTGAGCGTGTAAGCTGATCCCGAGCGATTTCATTTTCCCATCGTTGTGCCCTGAGGAGCCCCTCGGGGCCGGATCCGGGGGAGCAGGTGCCCGCGGGGCCGGGCGGGACGTGGTGGGGCGGTGGACGCTGCTCATCCCGTGGAAGGACAGGGGGAAAGAAATGGTTTTCCCTCGGTACACGCTCCTGGGAGCCCCGAGCCCGGCAGCGATGCGGGACGGGGCTTTCCCCCGTTGGGCTCATCCCCGAGATGGGGGAGGTCTCTGCCTGTGCCCCTTGTCCTGCTCACCGGGTCGGGTGTGTGTCCCTGTGGATCCCGTGTGATAGTGACGGTCTCGCGTCCGGATTTGACCTTGCCGAGCGGGGAAGCCCCACGCGTGTGGGTGACCCTGTGCCGAGGGAAGTCGTGGATTTGCGGCTGCTGGAAACCCCCGCGAAGGGGTCTGGAGATGGTGCCCAAACCGCGGCCAGCGCTGGGAGGGGGTCGTAGGGATCAGAACCGGCTCGTCTTGGGGGGGATGTGGGGTGAGCGTGGCCCCTCGCCCCAGGGGCAGCAGCTGCAGTGGGGCTACGGAGCAGAGTGAGCACGAGCGAAGGGAAAACGGGTGTTTTTTGGAGCAAAGACGGGTGGGTTTGTGCAAACAGCTGGGAGCAGCACGATGGTGCTGGCTTTGGGGAGCCCCTGGAGAAGCTGTCTTCAGTGGCTGCTGCTGTCCATGGGCTCACATCCCCCCAGACCGGGTCCATCCTGCGGTCTGGGCAGAAAGGACTGAGCCCATGGGCTGTGAAGAGCTCCTGGAGATTTCTCACCCCCTGCCCGGACTATGGCGACTTGGCAAGCAAGTGATGACCAAGGGAGATGCAAATCTCTTCCCCCTCAGGTGTGGCTTAGGCAAAGAGCCTTTGTAGGAGTTACTATCCCAGGCCAGGGCACAGATGGTTTTGGAGTTGAGGGCTCCGAATAGGCCAGGGAAAACCAGATCCTGGTGCTCTCCAGTGAGCAAATGGGTCTTTGCATCTCAATGTAGCACAGCGGGGATCACAGCCCCTGGGGTGAAGCCTCCCGCCCTTCTCCTGGGGGTTTATTGCCCCCAGACAGTCTGGTTTCCTGATTGCTCTTGCTCACATTCCTGCAGGAGAAGAGAATTAACTGGGGTGTTTCTGTCGGGAGCATCCCACTGCCCGGGAAGAGCTACAGCCTCCCGGTGCCCCCCATTTTCCAGGGCTGGGGGAGCCATGGGGTCCCATGCACAGGGTTTGTGGCATTTGGGAAATGCAGGGAACACTGGGAAAAAGCGGGTTGTTTTGGGTAGCAGAGGGTGTGGGAGGTTCCTCTGCCGCAGTGAAGGGCAGGGTGGTCCCAGCGCGGGGCTTTGCACCACCAGAATGAGGGCAGTTTTGGGCTGATAGCGAATCTGTCTCCTCCTGGTTGGGGTCCTGCCCCGCTTGCTGGTGGCACAAACTCGCTGATGGCACAAAGTTGCTGCTCTCCTGCAGTGAAAGAGCCAGAGCTGATGCCGGCGGCTCTGCCACTGCTGAGCATCCCTGGCTCAACCCTGGCCCCTCTTTGGAGAGGAACCAAACTCACGGTCCCACCGCGGCCCCGCTGCTTTTGGGTGGCTCGCAGCGAATCCCGCCCTTCTGCCGATGCTCTCCCCATCCAGGAGATTCCCGGGAGCCCATGTCGGCTCCACTCCACGGGGAGGGAGTCACGACTGGGAGGGCAAAAGCCAGGATCAGCCAGGGGGCACTCAGGGCTCGGGATGTCCTGCCAAGCACCCGCTGCCCACTCCACACAGGGTACCCAAAACCAGCTTTGGGGGCTTAAAGCCCCAGAGCCCCCAAAACCCCGCTCCTTCCCTTCTTCATTTACATATGTGAGTGATGACCCACAGGAAGTAATTGTGGGAGAAAGAAGGGAATTGGCCTCTTTAGATCTATTAAATCACTTTATTACAGGAACCAGGTCTGAATGGCCCCTCTCTGCAGGGAGCGCGTCTCCATCTCCCTCTGCCTTTATCTGATCACAAAGAGATTAAAATCTCGGCAGGACAGGAGACTAACAGGGCTCCTCGGGGCTGCCTTTCCCTCTCATTGTGAGCTAAAAATGAGGCATTTGGGTTCAAATGCCTCCCCTGGACACTGGAGATGGATTCATTTGGGGGCTGTGAGGACACAGAAGGGATAAAGCACAGGGGAGCAGGGCAGGTCATCCCGGGGAGGTGAAGGGCTGAGCAGCACTCGTGGAGGGGTTGGGGGTCTTGAGGTGATAGAAATTAGGCTGGTGATGGTGAAGACCCTAAAGCTGCAGTGGATCCCCCCTTGGGATGCAGCTCCTGGGCTTTGGGCATCGCTTAGAGGAGCGTGGGGCTGCCAGGGAAGGCAACCTGGAAAGAGGGAGAGGAGAAAATAGGGGCACCCTGTGGCCCCGAGGCTTTCTGCTGCTGGTTGGAGCTGGAGGAGTGAACACAGACCAGCAGGGCTGAGATTTTGGGATGGGGCCTGCCAGAGAGAAGAGGCTGTCTGGATCCTGGGAATTCCTGCTCTCCACAGCTTGGCTTCATGTGTCCAAGCATTTCTCCAAGCCAGCAGGTCTAAGTACTTGATAAAGGCAGTTAGCTGGATGATTTTGTCTCTCCTCATGGTTTTGTCAAGGAGAGCTGCTGGGCAGTGCTGGGACTCCGTGGCTGCAGGGTTTTTGGTCACTGGTGTCTCTGTGACATGGCCCTGTGTGTCCTTGCACGGACAGAAGGCTGTGCCCATGGGTAGACCTGCTGGGGCTGGGCTGTGGCACTCCTGCCCTGTCCAAGTGTCCGGTGTAGTGTGGGATCAGTTGAGAACATCCCAGCACAGGAGGGGCTTCAGTCCCCCTGTGATCCCCTGGGTGCTGCTGTCCCCTGGAGCCTCAGCGGGGTCGGGGCTGGCAGAGGGACTCCATCCCATCCCCACTTGGCCAGGCAGGGGTGGGATGGAGGGGGATGGCAGCTCCTTGGACATGGATTTTGGCTGAGCTGACCTGGGTTTGTCACCCACCTGTGCTTCTGCCATCTGCCTGCGTGTGGCCACGATAATAATAATAATAATAATAATCACCCACGTGTGCATGACGTGAGGTCTTAAAAAAAAAAAAAAAAAAAAGGCAAAAGCACGTGTTTTGAGGCAGCTCCAGCCCTGGCTGTGCAGGAGAGCAAAGGCAGGGGGACAAGGGACAGTTTCTCTGTCAGGGGTCCCCTGCTGCCCCCTCCCTGGGCTGGGATGTGGGTCAGGACCCGACCAGGGGGGTTTGGTTTGTGCAGAGCTGGGGTGGCAGCGAAGGGAAGGGGGAACCTTTGAGTCAGAGGGTGAGTAGGAGCTGTGATGCTCAGAGAGGCACAGGGCATGTGTAATAGCTCCCTTTTCCTGCCTTCTCGTGTGCACCACTCCCGTGTTTGCTCTATGGGACCAGCGACACCCAGAGCACTGGGTGGGCACCCCGGGGCACTGCCGTGGGTGGCTGCAAGAGCGGGGACACCAGGGTAACACATGTCCCTGGGGAAGAGATCGTGGAATCACAGCACAGCTTGGGTTGGAAGGGACCTTTTAAGGTCATTTAGTCCAACCCCCCTGCAATGAGCAGGAAAACTCCCCCCCAGAGATCCCCTGGGGCAGAAATGCTCGTTGGAATCTCTGCTTTTGAGGGGGAGAGGGGTAGGAGCAATTTCTTTGTGTTTTGGGGTATTTTTGTTTTTAGTATTATTATTTTTATTTGTGTTTTGGGGTTTTTTTTAAACAACCGCTGGAATAAAACAATATTGCATCGCTTGTGCGCCGCATCCTGAGGGAAATAGTGAAAGAGAGCCGCTTTATTCCAGCCCTGAAAACCCCTCAAGACGCTCACACACACACAAAAAAAAGCCTCCTGTCTCTGTCTAAAGATTAACTGATGGCCGCAGGCACATCCCTTCCCCCAGCTCCCCCTCCCTGCCCCAGGGAGAGAAAACACCCTGGAATGGTCTCCTAGATAATATGGCCCAAATGAATGGGATTGCTCCCGGGATGGAGCTGGGGAGGGCTGGGATGGAGCTGCTGCCTTGGCGAGCCCCTGTCCCTGCCGCTCCCAGGTCCAGCTCCGACGTTTCCTTTTCCCTATTTCCTTGCTCCTGAGAATAAGCGGGATGAAGCTGAAATCGCCAGCCGAGGATGTGCCGCTGCTCCCGGCCGTGCTCCGGCTTTAATATGGAAGCACAAAATTAATACGTGGCCGCTGATCCCAATTAGCTGCCCCTGGGAAGTGCAGGAGGGTTTTGGTGGGGAAAAATACAACCAAAGGAGCTAAAAGGATTTAGGACAGGAAACTGATGGATTAAACTCTGTGGTAGATGTTATTTTTGTGTGTGGTTGGTTGGTTAGGGTCTTCTTCCCAAAATCGGTACCTAGAGTTTAGTTTTACTGGCTTATGGTGAAAAATGAAGAGCAAACACAGTTACTTTGTCAGGAAAATGGCTTTACTTTGATTTTACTTCAACTGGGGAAAAAAAACCCACAGGGATATTGCACCAGGAAGACGCTGGAAAGCCTTGCTAATGTTTTGTTAAATCCCCTGTGCTCTCCCCGAGGGCTCCCACAACCATCTCCCTCCTTATCTCTGCACCAAACCCCCAGAGCTGAGGCAGGACCCCCTCTCCACCAGCTGCTTGCACGGAGGTCTGAGCTGCAGGAGGGGACCAGGGGCAATTCCTGCTCCAAGCCCTACACCCCTGAGCCCAAAACCAGTAGCAGTGCAGTCCCTGGAGCTTCTGGCACTGGGAAAAGATTTGGTGTGTGATGTGGGGACAAGGAAGGGCTTTGCTCAGGGACAGATCCAGGTGCAGGCCATGAAGGCAAAGGGACGTTTCCCTGCTGGCATTGTGGGCAGGGGTGGGGAGCTGAGCTGGCCTTGCTGCAGCAAAAATGGGGCTTGGATCACTGGTCTGTGCTGGCTGAGCCTAACCCTGCCAAAATCTGCCTTGGGGGCTGTTTGCCATCGAGGAGTGGCTGCCTGAGGGGATCCTGCTCTGCCAGAACAGGGCTGAGGCTGCTGCATCCCACGGGATTGCCATGGTGGCAACAGGACCCCTGCCCCCAAAACTGGGTCCCTGCACCCAGGAACTGAGGGAGGGGCTGCTCTGCACTGGCTGTGCCAAACCTGAGCCCCACAGGGCTGGGGCTGCTCCCCCAGGGATGTGCTTCTCCTCTGGGATGGGTCCTCGGGGGTCTCTGTGGGGTGAAGGTGACATGTGGGGCTTTGGGAGCTGCCCTGAACCCCTACCCAGGTTGGCTGATGCCTCAAAGTCGGCAGCACAGGGATGGTTGAGGAAAACAAGGGATCTGGGGGGACAGAGGAGTGCATGGGGTGGTGGGGCAGCACAGTGGCTGTGGGTGCCAGCTGAGAGGTCACCACTGACAGGGTACCCCCATTAATAGGGGCACAGTCCCCCTGGGGGCTCAACAATCCCTGGGCCCTTTTCCCCGACCCTCCTCTGCAGAGTGGGGGAAACTGAGGCACTGGCATTGGCTGCAGCAGGGTTGGGCTCCCTGAAATGCTCTGAGCAGGGCTTGGACATGCCCTTGGCACAGCTGCTCTTGTCCCAGCATCCCAACCCGGCTCTTTTTCCGAGGGATTTCAGTTTAAACGCTGCTGGAGGGACGAGGTGCAGCGGCCGCTCCGCCCCGGGCCCCGCTGGACACAAAGATGGTTTGATTGAGTGGCCGGGGCTGGCTGGGGATAAACGTCCCCTTGTGTCACTCTGGGGAGGCCACGGGGACAATGGTGACCCCGGGGCCCCTCCGGAGCCCGGCAGGGTGGGGGTGAACCAGAGCCCCGCAGTTTGGGGGGGGCAGTGGCCGGATTTGGGGTGCTCTGCGGTGTCACCCCGTCAACAGGGCTAACCCGGGGTCTGCGGTGAGGGACCTGCTGAGGGGAGGAAGAGGAGGGGGTGAAGGCACCCATGTGCAGGGGAGAGACAGGGTGAGGGTGAGGGACCCCCGGTGCCATTGAGGTGGGTGGTGGGCAGCACTTGGCTGCTCACGTGCTGAGTCTTTGTCTGCCATAAATAACCGTGGGGTGTGGAACGGGCTGGAAAACCATGGGTGGAAAAGGATGCTCTGGGTGGATCTTTGGGTGGAAAAGTGCCCTGTGATGCCTGGTGAGGGGGTGGCCCAGGACGGGGTTACGGGGTGAAGCTGCACCAGCTCTGCCTCTGTTCCTTGCCCTAACGATGACAAGGACATCCCGGCACTGGGCTGTGCTTTAAAACAGTCGGGATGGCAACGCTTTGTGATCCCAGGGCCACCCTACACCACCCCCTACCAAAACCATCTCCCCAAGACGGAGCCCTCAGCTCCTCCAGGGGACCCAGACCCCAAACCCCGACGGCTGCGCCCCGGTCCCCCCGCCGCGGGCGAGCTGGATGCGGGGCTGGTGTGTGGAGGGGCTGGAGGGGGTCAGAGGGTCCGTGGCCATGTCGGCCACCCTTCCTCCCCCCGCCAGAGCCTGGAACTCCTGGAATTTGGGCAGCGGGAGCGCGGCCGCCGCCGGCCCTTTGTTCTCGCTGGCCGGTGGCTCCCGGCTCTCGCCCTCCCCTGCGCTCCCCCTCATCCCCAGCATCCCCGGCCCGCTCCAATCCCCCCCTTCCTCTCTTTATTTTTTGGGGGGGGTGTGGGTGTGTGGAGGCCTGGGAAGGCTCCGGCTTTGTGTGTGGTGTGGGACAGGGGCTCTGGGCCCCTTCCTTTCAGATGCAGGAGGTATGCAGCTAATTCAATGGGCTGCAGTTTGATTACCTATCTGATAACAGAGGAATGCCAGCAATGTGTGTGTTTTGGGAAGGGGGCAGGGGGGATGCGCAGGGACCACCGGCCACTCTGCAGCTCACATCAAAAGGCTGCGGTGGGGGGGAGAACTGGGGCGCCCCAGCCTCTGTCCCCCCCCTCTTCCCTGGGGAGAGGGCGTTTCCTTTGGCCTTTTGGTGGAGGGGGCTGGGGGGTGGTTGTCATCCCCACCCGCTCCTGCAAAATAAATCGCTTCCCCATCATGTTGCAGCAGCTTCTGCCCCAGCCCTCTCCTTCCTCGAAATGGATGGGCAGAGCTGGATCCTGGCACTGGGGTGATGGTGCCCAAGGTGTGGGCTCAGCTGAGGGGGACCCAGCCTGTGTCCCCCCTGCCAGGGCTCAGCTCTGCCCCGAGCGCCTGGGAGGTTTCATCCCCACAGTGTAAACACAGCTGGGCCAGCTGGGGCTGTAAACACCCCGAAAGGAGCCACGGGAGGTGGCTGGTCTTGTCCCCTGGCCTCCAGGGCTGCCTCCTGTGCCAGGGAGCAATGCTCAGCCCCTCCTTGTCCCCAAAACGCCAGGGCTGCTGCTGGAGTGGGGCAAATTCCCCATCCGTGGTAGCTCCTGTCACCCAAAACACCTCACACGCTGGGGACAGGACAGGGTAGGTGGCTGACCCCAAGGTACTGGAGAACCTCCTGTGATGTGCTGGTAGGGGCTTTGGGCACAGGACTCCTTCTTGGGGATGCTCAGCACCCTCCTGGTGATGCTGAGCACTGGGGGAGCTGGGTTGGAGTTGGGGAGCAGTGTTTGGATGTCCTGCTGAGCGTGGCACGGGGTTTGACAGGGGTAGGTGGTGCTGGGTGGGCAGAGGTGGCTGTGAGACCCTGTCATGTCCTTGTTATCATCGCAGACCTCATAGTTCAGGGTATGGTTCTCCCTTCTGGGAGCAGGAGCAGGTCAGGGAGCAAAGGATGATCCCTTCTGACCTACTCTGGATTCCATCCCAGCAGGGAAGGGGATCCAGTGGATGTGGGTGACTCGGCTCAGCCCATGGGGGTGTCCCACACAGAGCTGGACCCCCAGACACAGAGAGTGTGTGTGTGGGGAAACAGCATTAAAAAGGGGTCCCAAAGATTGTTCCTCGAGCTCTGCTGCATTCCTACTTCCCCCATGTGCCCACAGACACATGGACACCCTGCAAGACCCCTCCGAGAAAAATTCAATCCTAAACCCCAACAAGTGAGTTTCTTCCCTTTCTGCTTTCACATGGGGTGTTTCCTCGAGGGTCCTGGTGCCACTCGGGGTGAAGATGGGAACATCCCCATGCCTGCCCATCCCAGGCAGCGTTCCCAGGGAGGTTCCATGCGGGAAGAATGGGAGCCCACGGCCCCACGTGACGGGAACTCTCCGGGCCATGAATGGGGGAAGAAGCTCCATTCATAAATGCAGGGTCCTGCTGCAGCCGCGCAGGCTCTGCTGGGAGTCCCCAGCCCGCTGGAGCTGCTCCTCCCTCTGCCAGCAAATCCCTTTAACTCTTTGCTCATGGCCATTTGGGCTCTGCTCTGCTGGAACTGCTGCCTGCCATGCAGTGGTGCCCAGGCAGAGCTGGCAGTGATGCTCATGGCACAGGGGGTTAAGAGTTATCAGCTGCATTACCCAGCTTGGCTCTTTAGGGTTTTGTTCTGCAAAAATGGGCAGAGCTCGTGAAAGTGGAGTGGAGTTTTCTATCTTCTCTTAACCCCCTCCCCAGCCTGGGTCTTTCTGTGTTCCCAAGTTTGATTGCATGGTGATGACCACCGTGGTGATTCTGGGAAGGGTGGGAGAAGGTCCCAGCAGTGATAATCCCGGGCCAAATGGCTGCTTAATTAATTATTGGAGGCAATTAAAGGGCTTGAACTGAGGTGAGCTGCAGTGAGGAGGGCGGCAGTGCCAGCTCCAGCATCCTGGCCTTGCCGTGAGTCCTGCCATGATCATGATTGTGCAAAGCCTCAAGATCTTTTTGTGCTTTTAAAATGATATTTTGGGCCTGTCAGGAGGTGCAGGAGCAGCTCTTGCTTCCCACTGTGAGGCTGGTTGGGAGGAGGAGGCTGTTTTGCAAACTGCTGAAATTTGGGTCCGAGCTGTCCCTGCTGCCTCTTGCCAAACCAGCGAGCCCCACCCAGCCGGGTGTCTCAGCTCACTGAATGCTCTGTGCTACCAACCAGGGCTCCAGAGATGAAGGTGCCTGGTTGAGCTTGATCTTTTAATGCCCACCCCCTCACAAGGCACAGAGGAATGCTGGCAGCTCTTGTGCCACACGAGGTGTTTTACAGCTGGGGCTCGTGGTGTGCCCAGGGGATGCTCGATGCTGACCCCCGTCCTTTCCCCCAGAGCAAACTCCACATGGAGGGTTTCCGCAGCCTGAAGGAGGGCGAAGCTGTCGAGTTCACCTTCAAGAAGTCATCCAAAGGTTTGGAGTCCATCCGGGTGACCGGTCCCGGGGGTGTCTTCTGCATCGGCAGCGAGAGGAGACCCAAGGGCAAGAGCCTCCAGAAACGCCGATCCAAAGGAGACCGGTAAGGGCTGCCCTGGGGCTGGTCCAGGGAAAGGGCTGAGCCCTGCGGGCACCAGGAGCCTCCCGGGTACCCTGGGACTGGGCACGGGTGCAGTGGGGTGGGCAGCGAGCCTTCCTCTGGGGAAGCAGCTTCCTTTGGTGGTTAATGAGTGGCAGATGCCGCTCGGTGGGGAAAGGGCAGGGCGGCAGCAGCGAGGGGCAGAGGTCAGGGACACCCCGGGCAGCCGCTCCCCTCGGCTCAGGGAGCCGTGCTGGGCACGGGTCATTTTCTCCAAGAGAAAACCCTTCCTTGTGGGAAGGAAATAGCCGGACGTCCTGGCAGTGTCTGCCACGGTGAGGCTGCGAGCCCTGGGGCGAGTTTTTGCCTAGCTCTTCATCCCGCCCCCCTCTTCTCTCTCATCCTCTCGGATGCCTCATCCCAGTTTTCTCAGTGGATGCTGTCAGCCCCGCTCAGCTGTTCTCATGAACAGGATTTTAAATTAATCAGAAAGGAAAGATAAGAGGAAAGGGTTGTGGCCATCCTACATGCATGCAGGATTTAAAATGGACACAAGGCAGCTCCCCCTGCCCGCATGGCTCTGGTGTGAAGGTGGCACCCGTGGGGTGGGGACGGAAGGTACAGCCCTGTGAGAAGCCACCTTTGGGGTTGTCCCTACACCGCTGGCCATGGTCCCTGCAACTGTTCTGGGCACTGTGTAACCCTGGGAGTGGGGTCGGGAGGTAAAGGAGCCAGAATCCTGATGGAGCCAGAGAGGTGGAAGACCCCGACATCCCGATTTTTGTCCCCAGTGTGTGGTTTCAGTGCAGGGGTTTGCTGCCATCTCCTGGGTACCAGCAGCACCACTGAGCCCAGACTGGCCATGCTGGGGCCAAGGACCAACCCCAGGGCCACCATCAGCCTCAAAGAGCTGAGCCAGCATCCCTGAAGTGGCCAGGCTGTTTTAAGCCCAGCTCTGGCTATGAAGCCATCAGAGTCCCAGGCGCAGCCACGGCATATCCCACCTCATCTTATTTCTCCTCCTGGAATCTCTGTCCTCCTCTCACACAGATGCTACAACTGTGGCGGGCTGGACCACCACGCCAAGGAGTGCAAGCTGCCACCACAGCCCAAGAAATGCCACTTCTGCCAGAGCATCAGCCACATGGTCGCCAACTGCCCCGCGAAAGCACAGCAGTCCCCCAGCTCCCAGGGGAAACCCGCCTACTTCCGAGAGGAGGAGGACATGCACAGCTCAGCCCTCCTCCCCGAGGCCCGGGAATGATGGTGGGTGGCAGGGAGAGGGGGGATTCCACCGGGATGAAAAGGCTTTGGCAAGGCAATGGGCAGCCGTGGGAGCTCAGGGTGAAGGACTGGGGAGGGCAGATGGCAGTGCTGGTGACAGGGACCTGGTGTCCCTGCACAGACCTTTTCCCCCTGTTCCCAAGCTGGGAAAAGCCCTGCTTTAATCAGGACGGTTCGTTCCAAAAATAGGGGAAGGCAGCACCAAACACACCTCTTCCAGCTAAAAAAAAAAAAAACAAATATGTTTGATTTATCTTTGGTTTTTTCCTAATTAAGGCAGGCTGTAGTGTCTCAGGGAGGAGGAGCAGAAGAGCAATATCCCAGTGAGGAGCTCATGGCTCCTTGTTCTCCTGAGTTTCAAACAGGCTCTGGCACAGCTTGGATGAGCTGCAGGGGACCCACTCCTGTGCCTGCCCTGTCCCTCTACCTCAGGGAGAGAAGCCAAGGGGAAAGGCTGGTTGTGGAGCACCAGGGAGATGCCCATGGGCCAGTCCTGCAGGTCCCTCTGCTCCTCATGGCTTCTCACTTCCACTGCAGAGTGAGGATTTGCAGTTTTTCCATGGTTGCTCCATTGCTGACACCAGCAGAGTCCAGATTGGGGCTCAGTCTGGGAGGAAAAGGATCATCTTTCGGGGTTGAACTAACAGCCCTGCTCATGGGCTGTGGGAGATCAAATCAAAAGAAAACCACTTGTTTTTCACCCCCAATCCTTCCCAAGTGCCAGCCCAGAGAGCACAAGGTGTTCTGTGCAGCCAGCTCTTCCCCCCTGCTTCTGGAACACAGAGCTGAGGATCAGGAGGGCTTTGTGGAGCAGAAATGCTCTTTGTTAAGCCTCGGGCAGAGGACACGGGGCAGACCCAGCTCCTGGGAATGCTGCTGGCAGCGTTTCCCTTGGAGCCCGTGTACACATCCCACCCAGGGCTCACACAGAGCCAGCCACGACCTGCTCCCGACACCACACTGGGTCTTCCCACTGGACAAACACCCCTCTCTGCTCCTCCTGCCCATCCCACACTCCAAAACCCGACGGTTCCGGGGCTGAGCCTCCCCAGGGACAGGGGACCAGGGTGTCCCACGTTAGTGGTGCTGTCTCCCCTTCCCCACGGCCCATCCCCCTCAAGTCTTTATTTATTGGCCCTGGTGGACCCCCCTTCTCCCAGGGCAGCCCCCTGGCCGTGCCAAAGCCAAGGCCAAGTGAAACCTGCACTAGGACGTGCGTGAATGACGTATCTTTGGGTTTGTTTGTCGTCTTTGTTTTGGGTTTGTCTTTTTTT
>VXAU01001338.1:0-16149 GCA_013399695.1 Formicarius rufipectus | reverse complement strand
TTTTTTTGGTTTGTTTTTTTTTGTTTTTTTTTTTTTTTTTAATATAAATATTCTGGGTTTTTATTTTTGTATATTTTAATTTTTAAAAAAAGGGAAAAAAAAAAAAAAAAAAGAGAGAGAGAGATAGGACATAATTCCTGCAACTTATTCTCAGGTATTCGAGCAATCTCAGGGATAAAATGCCTCTGTAGCCCAGTGCTGGATAGAGAGGAGGGTTTTTTCTAACAGCACAAAGGCGTGATGAAGTTTGTATTGGAAGTGTAGATCTACCTCACTGGATGTTTGCTAGATGGACTGACGTGTTGTCGAGCTTTTCAGTTGTGTTTTATGGTATGTTTGGGATTTATTTTCTTTTTAACTGTATTTTAATACTCTCTTTCCCTTCCCCATGCACTGATGGAGGGATTTGGGCCTGAATATCCGTGTGTGGGGATGGAGAAGCCAGGCAGTGCCATGGGGCAGGGAACAGCTGCTAGAGCCTGTGTTGGCTCCACAACTCCAGATTTTCTCCCAGCCTGGTGGCTTTAGAGGACTGTCCTCTGTGTCTGTCTCCTGTTTATGCTCACACATCCCCTTCCCACCACCCTGATGGGAACACTCCAGTCTGCCCCGTGCCTGAGTCCTCCTGTTGCCCATGGGTTAGGAGGTCACACAGGCTCCCAGCAGGCTGGTGCTGTGAGGTTGGGGGTTGGAAAGCCAGGATGGGGGGCCCAGCCCCATTCAGGTGGTCCCAACCCCATTCAGGGGGTCCCAGTCCCATTCTTGGGGACACAGCAAGAGCAGACAGTGTCCAGTAGGGTGTTGGGTTATCCTCAACCCCTCAATGCCCTTCCTTGAGCTGAGGACTGGCTGTCCGTGACCCTCTGGGATGAGGGACCTGGTTCCAAGTCTGAGGGAGGTGGACCTGCTCCATATTTTACTCCCTTCCTGGCTTCCCTCAAGTGCTGACTCGCCATGGCTGGGGGAAACTCTGGATCCCAGGTTTTGGGGCATTCCCACTCCCCTTTGCAGCCTTCCCAGGGAGGGCATCTCGCCGTGCCAGTGCCGTGGGTGCCGTTTCTGCTGGGTTTTAGTAGCAATAGGTTTAGATGAGGAGCAGGGCTGGATCAGACAGGGAGCACCAACTCCATCCTCCAGGATGGGGGTCTCCAGGGGGACCTGCTGAGGCTGCTGGAGCCCAGTGACCCCCAGCACGTGGGCATTGAAGGGGATGGAGAGCTGCTCCCTGCCCTGCTCTGGTAGTTTTATGGTGAGGTGGTGGTGTCTTCTTGGGAGGGGTGGGGGGAAGGACTTTTAGTTCTTGACTAGCAACGAGATCTATACAAAAACTACTTCAGGAGAACAGCTTTAATCTGACGGGGTAAATGCAATAGAGCGTGGGGGGAGACTCTTGGTCTCCCCCCAGCACCTCGCCTGTGCCAGGGAAACTGCTGCCCCCCTAACTCTTGTATCTGCCCTCAAGAATCCTGTAGGACCTTCCCCCCCTCCCCTGCTGCTCCCACTTTAAAATGGTTTGGTGATTTTTCTGCTAGATGTCTAGTGTGTGTAAATACCTCTGTAAATCTCTGCATTTTTCTCTCAGTATTCTCCTTGATTATTGTTTACAAAAACAAAGGGATAAAACAAGAAAGAAAAAAAAAAGATGAAAAAAGAAAAAAAAAAAAGGAAAAAAATGATCTAATAGGTTATGGACCAGGGAGATGGGACCTGCCCTGTGTGCTCTCCCACACAGAGCTGCCAGGTAGGAGCTCTGTAACCATCCCTGTCCGGGGCTAAAGCAAATAGAGGATCACTCAGGTCTCCCCCGGGGCTAATGCAGTGCCGGGATGCAAGAAAACAGGGATTTTTTTTTTCTTTATCTGCAAAGGGAAGCCACGCCGGAGAGGGTGGGATTGATTCCCATCACCTCCTCGCGTTTGCCATTGTGGCTCTTCCCCGTTATCTTGACAATAATTAACTAAATTGCTGCATCACCACCCACCCTGCCCACGCTGGGGGCACTATGCATGAGGGGCTGGGGCGCGCTCAGGGTCCTGCTGTGACACGGGAGTGTTTGATGAATGTATGAGGAATCAAATAAAGGGACCCCTCACGAGGGGGGGTGTCTTGCCCTGGGGGCGAAAGCCTCGAGTCCCCANGGGTGGGGGGTGTGGGGAGGGGGGCTCAGGGTGAGCCCTGAGTAGGAAACTCACACTTCCCAAAGGGCTTCCCTGCTGGAGTCCCTGCAGTGAGACCCCTCCCCGTTCCTGAATGCTGTGGGATTTCCCCCCACCCCCTGCCCCCATCTCCATTCATTTTTATTTTTTGGTGGGTTTTTTTGTACCAACCATGTAAAATGTTGTCTGGGGAAATAAAGACCACAGGCAATGGCTGCTGGTGATGCCTTGTGTGTGTGTGTGTGTGCATGCGTGTGGTTACTCATTTCTCTCCCATGGGGTGGAGCCCAGACCCCACACGGGTGGTGGCAGGGCAGGGATTTGGGGTATCCCACAGCCCAGAACCAGCCTGGCCATGCCAGAGCTTCCAGCCACCTCCTGCCCTCCCTTGGGAGCTCTGCCTGCAGCCCCCCCAAAACCACTCCATTCCCACCACAGGATCACAGCCTGGCTTGGGCTGGAAAGCACTTTGAAGGTCATCCTGTTCCAACTCCCCCCTCCCACGGGCAGGGACAACTTCCACTATCCCAGGTGGCTCCAACCTTGGACACCTCCAGGGATGGGGCAGCCACAGCTTCTCTGCCCAACCTGTCCCAGGGCCTGCCCACCCTCACAGGGAAGGATTTCTTCTTAATATCCCATCTATTCCTGCCTTTTATCAGTTTAAAACCATTGCCTAATCACTCCAAACGAAATGAGCTCTGCACCTGAGGGTTCATCTCCAAGCTGGGACACAGCTCTGAGAGTGAAGGGCCATTCCCAGGAGCAACACAGACCCCAGTGACAACGGGGATCACGGAATCCCACACTGGTTTGGGTGGGAATGGACCTTTAAAGCTCATCCCATCCCCTGTCGTGGTCAGGGACACCTTCCACCATCCCAGGTGGCTCCAGCCCGGCCTTGGGCACTTCCAGGGCTGGGACAGCCACAGCTTCTCTGCCCAACCAGTGCCAGGGCCTGCCCACCCTCGCAGGGAAGGACTTCTCCCCGATATCCAAGCAAAGGGTGCCCCGTGGCCGTGGGAAGCCGCTGCCGGTCCTGCCGCTCCCCGCCGTGTCCCCGGGCCCGGCGCCGGCGCCGGCCCCGCCATGGCCCCAGCCCCTCACAGCGACGCCCACCGCGCATGCGCCGCGCCCGGCGCAGCTCTGTGACGTCACGGAAGGGCACGTCAGCCTCGAGCCCCGCGGAGGGACCGGGAACGGAGCAGGTACGGGAATGGGATGGGGAACGGGAATGAGGAATGGGAATGGGGAACGAAGAGGGTACGGGAACGGGAATGGAGATGGGGAATGGAGCGGGTACGGGAATGGGGAACGGGAATGGGAAATGGGAATGGGAACGGGAAATGGGGACAGGTACCGGGAATGGGGAACGGAGCAGGTACGGGAATGGGAACCGGGGACAGGTACCGGGAATGGGAACAGGGAACGGGACCCGGGAATGGGAACCAGGACAGGTACCGGGAATGGGAACCGGGAATAGGAATGGGAACGGGAATGAGAATGGGACCGGGGCAGGTACCGGGCACCGGGGGCAAGAACAGGCGGGGCACCGGGAACTGAGAGCTGGAGAGACCCCGGATGGTAGCGCTGGGGGCACCGGGAGAACACCGGGAACCGGGCACTGCTGGGGACACCGGGATAGCACCGGGACACCCCTCCGCGGTTTGGGGGGCTGGAGGCGGGTGGGGTGTCTCGTTCCACCGGGTCTCACCCTCGGAGCCCCCGGGGATGCCCCGTGCCCGCCTCCCCCTCTCCCCCGTGGGGTTTTCGGGAGCTGAGTCACCCGCGGGGTCCGGCTCTGCCCGGTGCTGGGCGGCGGGCGGCGACCCGGGGCGTGGAGCCTCCCGGCTCTGGGAGGGTTTTCCTTCAAGGTGTCGGTGTAAAGTTGCCTGTAAAAGGTTGACGAGCAGCCAAAGGGTGGCATTGGGTGTTCTCACCCCGAGCTGTGCGAGGAGGGGCGTTAAGAGCTTTAGAATAGCCCGAGGTTCAGCCTTTCCTTGCCCTGATGTCTTGTGGGTAGAGATCCCTTCCCAAGGAATGAGGCAGAGAAAGCCCACATGGAAAAATTAATGCCATCAGGGTAATTGAATCTGCTTCTGCCCCCTGGATGGTGGAGTGGAATGCAAGTGGTTGAATCTCTCTCTAAGAGAGCCCCCACAGTGCTCTCAGCGTTGCTGCTGTGCCCACATTTCTCAATATTCCTGACTGAGAGATGTGGAAATTCAACAAACATGTTAGCTCAGACCACATCTTAGTATCTGATGTGCAGGTGATGTGGTAAAAACCCCCAATGTTTTTACAGCTGTAGAAGCCAAAGTTCTTTATTTGTGGAGGCAAAGAAGTGCCAGTAGGTGACATGAGCGCAGGGCAGTTGATGGTGTAAGTTGTTGCTTCATCTGAAGGCTTTCCAACACCAAAGCATTGCAGGTCAGTTTGTGCTGGTGCCACTCTGTGAGTGGCACCCAGATTTTGTATCTGTACCAGCTTGGCTGGAGAACTCAGTGATGGCTTTCCTTGCTACCATGAGGATCCACTTGGATGACACAGCTGGAAAATTCCAGAGCTCATTTCTGAGTTTCCCCACAGCCTGCTTAGCTAAGGACTTGCACAAACAGAGCCCTGTAGGGCTTCAGAACAGCAAGTCAAAGCTGATTTTTTCCAAGGTGGTTTGTTTACTTTGGGCTCAATCATATCTAACCCTTTTATTTTCACCTTCCCTTTGAAAAAGGAAAAGGAGCTCTCAGGAAAACATGTCGTGGATCAGAGAGGGCAAGCTGACCATCATGGAGAGGTTCTTTGCCAACATCATTAAGGTAAGGGATGGATAAAGATGTGGTTAAGAACTGGCAGGTTCTTTGGGGTGGAACTGGAAAGGGAGCATTGCTGGCAAGGGTACACTTAATGCTGGCACTGGGTGTACATCCCTGAATAGCATGCCAGGGTGGAAGATTACTTAAGCTTAGTCTTGTAAATGAGCAAGGCTGTAGGCAGAGCTTACCAATAATGAGCTTACACTCCCAGCCTTCTGTGCCTTGTGCCCTTGCTGATGAAGGCAGGGCGTGGGAAGGAGGGAGGGAAGTGAGATGGTTGCATTGGGAGTCCAAGAAATAAAACTGAGTTTCTCCTGATTAATAACTCACCAGTTTTAGGAAAATTCCATCCTTGCTCAACAGAAGCTTGAGACTGGTGGTCAGTCCTTCAGACCTAGTGAGGTCAGTGGAAAGGAATAGTCCTCTTTGTGGAGGGAAGTCTTATGACCTTTTTGTGTTCTCTGAAGTTAATTGTGTCTGTGAAAAAGCCCTTGAACTCTGAAATAAAAAACACAGCATAAGCCTGCGTGTGCCCTTCCCCTGTGGCTGCAGAGAGGCTGATGTGGCAGTGCTGCTCTCCTGAGTACTGCAGCTCTCTCAGGTGACAGAAACAGGGAGGGCAAGGCTGCTTTTCAGTCTAGGCAATTGTCAATACTGACATGTTTTTTGGAGCCCCTAAATGGGTTGACAGAGAGTGAATTAACTACTTTCCTCATTCCAGCTGCAGATTTCCTGCTGGGATATACTACTGCCCTCCTCCAAGCAGGCAGTGCTGCCAGGAGCAGTGGGGCTGAACTCTCTGTGGCTCAGCTGCCTGGTCAGCCTCAGGTCTGTTGTGCTTCTCCTTGTTCCCCAGGCAGGGCCAATGCCCAAGCACGTCGCCTTCATCATGGATGGCAACCGCCGGTACGCCCAGAAGTGCCATGTGGAGAGACAGCAGGGACATTCCGAGGGCTTTGACAAGCTGGCACAGGTGGGAGGGATGTTGGCTGTCTTTGTGTGCTGCAGGTTTGAGCTGTGTGTGCTGCTGGATGGGTGTCTTGTGTTCCTTCTCTTCACTGGAGTCAGACCTGTGCTTGGAGCTGGCTTCAGCTGCTCTCTCATTGTTGTGTTGCAGAGTCGTTCTATTCAGATGTTTTTCCCTCTGTTTTATACTCAGTTCAAATATCTGTCTTACAGATCTTCCAGTATTTATTTCAGGTTGGAAACAGGTTGGAAAATGTTTTGAAAGGTACAGCACTACCTAATTTAACAACAGCACCTACAAGAGGTGCTTTCCCTGGCTGGATTAGTCCCATATCTGTGGTGGATTCTTACCCTCAGGGAGTGAGTGATATTTTCCTCCTGTTCTTTAAGGTGAACCTGAAATTCACATCTAGTCGTTGTCATTGTCAGCTCTTGATGGTCGTTTATTTTAATCCAGTCTTGTCATCCTGGGAAACAACAGGAAGGTTTTCCCGTGGAGAAGCTGGCTCTTGCTGGCCTGTCTGATTGGCTTAGCCTGTTCATCTGACTTTTGTTTTCTGTTATGTTTTGTGTCCTTGCAGACACTACGGTGGTGCTTAAATCTGGGCATTCAGGAGGTGACTGTTTATGCCTTTAGTATTGAGAACTTCAAACGTTCCAAGGAGGAGGTGGATGGACTCATGGATCTGGCAAGACAGAAGTTTAGTCGCCTCCTGGAAGAACAGTAAGAGTCCTCCTATCTCTGTATCCCACAGGAACTGAAACAGAACATGATGAAGAGAAGTTTACAGGGATGTTAAAAGTTGGGAAAATGGATTAAATGAAAGAAAACCTTCTCCATTCACAGTTAGAGATTTGTCTGGAGGGGCTTTGCCTGCCTGGATGGGACGTGGAGCTCCTGTGCGTGCACAGTCCCCCCATACACCAGATTGGTGTCAACAATCCCATCCAGACCATGGGGACAGGACAGCTTTCAGACAAACACAGCACAGTCAAACTCTTGCTTAGCACCAGAGTGCCTGATGCCTTGTTTTCATGAAGTATCAAAGCCTTAATTACATAGAGGTGCCTGATATCTGTGGTTGTATTCCAAGGTTCCATATGGATTTTTATAACTTTTAGGTGGGGATGCCTAATCTGTGATCATTTCCTAGTCCTTTGGTTATGTCTGTGCCTCAGGAACTTGTGTGGGGAATAATCATTTTCCCTTTATTGGAATGGTCTGGGATGATCAAACCCAAGCCAGTTTTGCACATCTGAAAAAGATTTGGTCATTTTACCTTTCTTTGGTTCTCAGTTTTGCTGCAGCTGTTGGTGGGTGTTACTCAGGGCAGAGGTGGCACTTGTGCAGTAGAGAGTGATGTGTTCTCTGTGGTCCTCACTCTCCTTCTTGGGTGTAGGGAGAACTTGAAGAAGCACGGGGTGTGTATCCGTGTCCTCGGGGACCTGCCCCTCCTGCCCGTGGATATTCAGGAGCTGATTGCCCAAGCTGTGCTGGCAACTAGGAATTACAACAAGTGAGTAACACTCAGTTTAAAGTAGCTGATACCTCATGTCTCCCCTCTTCTTCCTGAAGGCCGAGACTTGGCAGACAAGCTACACCTCTTTTTTTTTTCAGCTTTGTTCTACAATCACACATAACTGTCATCTGCTGGACCTTCCTTGGATTAGCCTTTCACATCTTTTCCTCTTTTCAGGTGCTTTCTGAATGTCTGCTTTGCATACACATCGAGACATGAAATCAGCAATGCTATCAGGGAGATGGCCTGGGGGGTGGAAGAAGGACTGCTCGAACCCAGGTAACTCTTGGCTTTCCGTGTGAGGCTTCCTGGATGAATCCTGCCTGTCTCACCATCCACACTGCATGAGAAACCTCTCAGAAGCCAAGTGGCTTTTAAATAGGTCTCATTAAACCAGTAGGACTGGAACAAATGACTTAAAGTTACTATGCAGTGTTTGGTTTTTATTATTTCAGTTGCCATGGGGATAGATACACAAGTAAGACAGATGAGAAATTAGGTCTGTGTCTTAAGTTAGTTTAAATGTGCAGGCAAATTTTATGCCACAACAATTGGCTGCTTGGCTGACAGTCTTAGCTATGAGGTCAAACAACAGATGAATCATGAATACTGCACTGTTCCTCCGCCCTGAAGGAGATAGAGTAGTTACACTGTGCTCTCTGCTTCAGCTGCAAATCCTCAGAGTCTGGTCCCACCACTGTGTTATGTTTCAGAGAGCACTGGGGGGCTCTCTGAGGGCTGACAGAGCATTTGGAATAACCTGTGGAGCACACAGCAGTGCCCACCAGAAGCAACCTGATGACTGGCTGTGGTTCAGCTCCACCACCCAGTTTTATTCTGCAGTCCTGTGTTTATATAAAACCCCTCAGTAATTCTGATGTAGTAGTGCCACATCTGTCAGGTCAGGAAAGTGTTCTTGAAAAAATGTGTCTGTCTTTTAGTGATGTGTCTGAATCCTTGCTGGATAAGTGTCTGTACACCAACAACTCCCCTGACCCAGACCTCCTGATCCGGACTTCTGGGGAGGTTCGCTTGAGTGATTTCTTGCTCTGGCAGGTAAAGTCCTTGTTTTCTCCTTGAAATATTCCATCTTCACCTCAAAGAATGTTCTGCTGCCTCCAGGTGTGAGCTGGCATGAGGGCTCTGAAACTTTCTGCCAGGGGTTAGGCAACTTTGTGGATGGGCTGAGTGGCTGGGGCACCTCTGAGCAATCTGTTCCTTGCTGTTCTGTGATTACCTAAAATATCTTGCAGCACAAATCTGAAATTGTGTCATCCTGAAAACACTTAGTAAGGAATCACAAATCAGTCTGGCTGACAGCAGTCAAAGAAATGCTGAATTGCTCATCTTTTGCTCCTCTCTTCACATTTAGGTAATTCCTGCTTTGATTGGCAAATTCCTGCCTTTGATTAATTTAACCAGGCAATATGTGTCCTGGGATGAGGAAATTCTACGAAGGATTTAGAGATTCCTGGGAGAGGCATTTGTCATGTGTCAGCTGGAAGTGTAACCCTGCAATGTACATCCAATGTACATGCCTGACTTGCCACAGTGTCAAGAGTCTATGTGACTTCCATAATGGTCTGTTTGACTTCCAGAATCAAGCAAGACCCCACAAGGGAGGTTCTAAGGGTGGCAAAGCCAAATCAGCATGACTGGGCTGCTTGGCTAAAACATAAGTTCCTAATGCATAAAAAGTTCATGTATTTGGATTTAAAATATCCATTGCTGCTTCCATTTCACTCTCTCCTGTTCCAGGCAGTGTTGACCTGCTTGTAAAGAGTATTTAAGTCACTTAAAGTCACTTAAAGCTTCACTTAAAGCTCCCTTGTTGTTTTACATGTAGAGTTTGGAGCCAAAACCCAAATGCCTTTAAGCAACCACATCAAATGTTGCCATTCCAAATTATTTAATTGGTAAGTTCTCAGAAGCTGTCAGGCCTGAGTTGTGGTTACCTACCCAGGCATCCTCCTCTCCTCCCTCCTCATTTGGGCAGACATGTACCTTGGACGGGTGTCAGTGTTATGAAATAACACTTTGCTTGCTCCTCTCGGTGGTAGAGGGGTCCTTTTAAGTGTTAGATTTTTTGGTAATGGCCATAGGAACTCATTTACCTGAATCTTTGAAGAACTTTGAGCAAAAATAGGCTTTCACCTGAAAGGTTTCATTGTCCAGCTTGAGGGTATCTTCAATGCACCACAACTCTTGGCTTCTCTAGGCAGTTTAAGTGCCATGAGTGGGCAGTAAGGAATATCACCACATGTCACTTAAAGAATGGTTTAAATGTCACGTCCTGATCCTCAGTTCAACTGTTATTCCCTTAGACTTTGTTACTCCAGTGTTGCTATTTTTGGTTTTTTATAAGTCTGTGCCACTTAAGCTATTAAAAGTACCTCTGTGAAGACAGCACAGCATTAGAAAGAATTTTGCTGATCTGTTTGCAGGAATGGATTACTAATGTCCCAGCATTAAAAAGTCATTAGAAAGGCTCTGCATTGTGCAATTTCAAATTCTCCTAGCTGGAAAAATCTCATTTTTAAGTAGAATCTGATAACACAGCTTAGGTAAAACCTGTGTGGAGAAACTGGCATGGGTTGCTCAACAGAGCTGCATCTTGATGACTTTTGCCCTTGCTCGAAGATTGAATTGTTGGTGATTTTGCTTTCTGCAGACATCCCATTCATGCCTGGTGTTTCAGTCAGTCTTGTGGCCAGAATATTCCTTTTGGAACTTGTGTGAGGCAATCCTTCGGTTCCAGATGAGCTACAGTGCTCTACAGGTAAGGGGAGCCCTGGGGAGGTAAAGCTCAACACCATGTGTTACCTGCAGGGCTGGAGATCAGCTGAGAGGGTGCAAAGTGGGGAGAGGAATTGTTAGTTCAGGTCTTGTTTCAGTAGCAGCTCATGCCAGACGTGTTGCTTCTCCTGTACCCATGTGGCTTGTTATGACATCTTAGTGTGTGGCCAGGCTCCTCTGCTTTCAGCAATACCCAAAATACCTAAAGTCACCACTCTCTCTGTGACTCATTGCTCATTCCCCCAGCTGGAATATCTGTCCCAGAACTCACACAACACAGAAAGACTCCTGAGCAGCTGCAGGGTGAAATCAACAAGTTTAACCCAAACATTTCCTTAGTGGTTTAAGCAGAGACTGCTGAGTTCACACTGGAATCAACAGGGAGAATTTACATGCTCTTTCTCCAACTCTGCTATTGTTTTTAGTGTTGTAACAAGTGGGTTCAGAGTTTCCTTTCTGGGAGCTGAGGTGGGGCTGCATGAGCTGTGAGTCTGTGGACAAGTGGCCTCTTGCTGGTGGGTCCAGATGTACCTGCAGAAGGGACTGTTCTGCCTGTTGCTCATTAACATTGTTCCTCTCCTTAGATCTGTTGTGAGCTCTCCCTGACCTGGTCCAGATAAATTACCTGGCCTATTGAGCAGTGATTTAGTAATCTGGCTTTTTATAAGCAAAACAAGTGTGGGAGCTGGAGCTCTTGATGGGGAAATGGCAGGGGTGGGAGCAGCAGCTTGTAGTACAGAGATAGCAGCAACTGGCAGGAGGAGGACCTTGGTGTGGTGACTCTTAACCTCCACCATATCTACTCCCTGTGTGTGTCTGTTCCTTAATTTGTGTCCTCTTTTTAAAGACAGGCATTATATTGCCCTTTTCTACCTTCAGGGACCTTGGTCACCCCTTAGAGTTGTCAAAGAGATTACAGACAGTCATGGTTATGGCTGAATTTAATCAGGTCCAGTCAGTCTGGCAGCATCCAAATTCTCCACGGCATTAACCTCTTTTATTCCTATTTCTGGCCCAAGTTTGCCCTTTTCCTACCAGCAATTCATTGTATTATTACAACTAATGGCACTTCACCTTCTGCATGAAGAGGGAAGCAAAAAAGGCAGTAGTGTTTGTCATTGCCATGAGCTTGGCCTCTGTCTGGAACAGTAAGGTCACTGTTCTGACTTTGCTCCTGGTGCTGGTTTCTGACGGGTAACAAATGCTGCTTCTGTTCCCAGCTATTCTCATCTTTTCTTAGTCCTGGTTTGTGGCTGGATGTGTTCATGCTATGCTATTATCAAGGTTTCTTATTGTCCAGATTTGCTCTCTGGTCAGTTTTTATCCTGCAAGACCCACTTGGCAGCATTTAAAGCTGCCCTTTTTCAAGGGAAACCTCACAGTAGTGCAAAGGAAGAATTTCCCCTCAGAGCAACTGCTGAAATTTAGGAGCTGGATTTTTTAAAATTTAAAACAGATTATCTTGAAAACCAGACGTACCTAGAGCTTGTGAAACAAATTCCCCTGGTGAAAGGGCTACAGTCAGTGAGGATGGTGGGGCCAGGGGGTGACTTGCTGAGAAGCCAGGATATATTCCAGCAGCTGTTTCTGCTTTGAGAGCATGATGCTGGAGGCAGTTAGGGTGTGGATGGGCAGCAGGATGGAAGGGGTGACAAAACACATAAAAAAACCTTGATTTGGAGGTATTTGTTAAAAGATTTCCTCCTTCCATCAACATAAATAGCATCGTGTTCAATGGCTGCCACCTTAATTTTCCAGTTAGCCTGCTGCTCAACACTTAGTCCCAAGATCAGCTAGAACCTGCTTTTGGTTAGATATTTAGGGAGAGAATCCAGGTACTGGCTGGCCAGCCTGTCCCATGCAGGGGTCAGGCCAAGTCTTTTTCTGGTGAATAGACAGAATTTCACCTTATCTGAGGGTAGAATCCTCTGTTGAACAGGCTGGTGATCCTTGCAGTTCAGATCAGCAGGGCTGCAGCCCTGGAGTGCATCCATTCAGTGGGCTTTGTGGAGCTGGGAATATTTCTGCTGTAATTCCCAGCATAATAAAAGCTAATTTCCAGTGCCAGAGCATAGGCTGACTTGGGCTCGGGGAGAGTGTGGGGAAGAGTGAGTCAGGCTCCCAGAGTCATTTCTCCTTGCTTGTTTGAAAGACCAGCACTCCCTAAGTGTGTGTGTATGTGTGTGAGGTTATGTCACAGTAACCAGTTCAACTGTTTTCAAAAATAGAAGCTTAATATTACTGCTTGCTGCTGATGTGTTTTTGTTGTTAGAGGCTGCAGGCCAGGACATGTGCAATAAGGAGAAATCCAAAAGTGATGTTCTACAACAAAATGTTTCAAATACTTGAAGGGTAGGCAAGGATGGCTCCTGCCTTTGCCTTATTCCTGCCCATCCTGCTGCATCTCAAGCCAGTACATTATTAGATCACAGGCATTTGGGAATGCAGACCCCAGTCCTGCTTTTGTTCTCAAGCTGTTGAGCTCAATACCTGATCATCTGCTCAAAGAACTGCCCTATAAATCGTTGTTCTGAATTCCCTAAAACCTTTCAGCTGCCAGGGGAACAGGATCAAAGATGCTGTGAGGACACTGGTGAGAGCAGCAGTGTGCACGTCTGGGCTTCAAATGTTCTCTTGTAGCTGTTCCTCTGATTCCAGTATCTGAGGGTTTTCCACCATCTGTCATGACCTTTATCTATTTTAACTAAGTGTGAGCAGAGTTGTGTCTTGGGGAAAGGTCCAGAAGGATATACCTGTATTTTTTATAGCAAATCAAGCAGGCAGGCTCCAAGTGGAGGAGGCAGACCCAGAGCCACCCTTCATTTAACCTGCAGGTCGATGGCCAAGCAGAGGCTGTTTCTTCCACAGCCTGTGCTGCCCCGCATCTGTCCCACAGGTGAACTGAGAGGCCTGG
Source organism: Formicarius rufipectus (assembly GCA_013399695.1). Classification (NCBI taxonomy): domain Eukaryota; kingdom Metazoa; phylum Chordata; class Aves; order Passeriformes; family Formicariidae; genus Formicarius; species Formicarius rufipectus. The sequence continues at coordinate 2,984 of VXAU01001338.1, read as the reverse complement.
CAAGGTGCTAACACTCCACTGCTTTTCACTCCAGAAGGCCAGAGACTCCTACACAGAGGAGAGGAGGCGCCAGCAGATGGAGAGGGATCAGGATTACGTGGCAAGGAAGCTGCAGCAGGAAGGGAGAGCGTCCCACGGAGACTCGTGGCACCGGCGGACTCTGCTGCAGAAATGCACGGCCATGCGGGAGCAGAGGATCCAGGGCTTCCTGCAGGCCCTGGAGCACAAGAGAGCAGACTTCTTTGAGAGATTGTGTACGGTGTCTGCATGACCCAGGTGCTGGGCTAGCCTGGGGAGACAAGAGGGGACAGCTGCTGCCCAGAGGAGCTGGCTCAGTGTGGCCCTGCTCGAGGACGGGGACTGTGAACCTCTCTAGTGCTGTGAATGCTGCTGAGGAAGGTGATGCCGTCCTGTCTCACCTCCTGCCTCGGTGGCAGAGCATACCTACACCCTCGGTGATGAGAAGTTAAACTGCAATGAGCCTCCAGTTGTTTGACTCCCCGTGAATTGGCCCAGCCAGAATGATTCAGTCCTGTTAAATGAGTGCTGGGCTTCAGTTGTTTCCGTGGCTTTGCAGTAGGGAATCTTCTGTTGAGATTTCCTCTGCTGTCCCATCAGGGGAGCCTTGCTTTCTGCAGGGAGATGATTATTTCTGGTGTCAGGAACATTCCCCACTGCCTACTTTGGAACAGCATCTTGTCTTTTTCCCATCTGACTCTGCTGGGTTGGATGGATCTGCTCTTGGTTTCCAAAGGTGTTGCCAGCCTTGTCCTAAAGGCTAAAAAGGTACTCCAAAGCTTCACCAGGTCCTGTGATTCATCTGAGCAGTGCAGGGAAAACCCAGATGCAGAAGATGGTTGTATTGGACCAGACTGACCATGGGAAGGGTCTGAGCAGACAAGGAAAAAGGATTGATTGGGAATTAACCTCATGGCTTAGAAAGGAGAAGAAGTTAGCTAAACCCAGATGAAGGCTACAGAATGCCAAATCCCTCTTAGCCCCAGGGAATATGGGTGGGCTTAATTCAGGAATACAGTAGCCAAACCCACCGTCTGAGTCCAGCCAAAATGGTTCAGAAGGGCTATTTGGCTGATTTTAGCAGGAGTGGTCAGAGCAGCTGTGGAGTGTTGGTTGGTCTCAGTTTTCCATTGGCGGGGAGATGGGCTTGCTGATTTCCAAGATTGTTTCTGACTCTGATTTCTCCTGGTTTCCGTCCCTATGGTCAAAATAACTGCAAATGTCTTGATTTTTTTTGTCCTGATGCACACAGAGGTGTGGCGGTACCAGCTGTTGCTGGGTTTGTAGGTGCTGCAAAGTGAGCATTTGGCATATGATTGTGAAGAGGGTAACTGTGTTGTCAAACGGGGAATAAAGCATATTCATACCAAAGTTATTTAAAAAAGAAGCTGAATGTTTAAAAGTATGGAGAACTGCTTATTCTGAGGTGTGATGAAGTTGGCATCCAAGTCTAATATAGTAATATTTAACCTGTGCTAGACTCCTCGTGTGATTCCTGTTAGCCTGGGATGATTTGAAGGTTCTTTTTACAGTGCGAGCAGTTTGCTGATACCCCAAACCCTGGCTAAGTGAGGCTGCACGTGCAGGTACCACCTCCTGTGTAAGTAGCAAAGAGAATTTGGATAAAGATGTGCTGAGATGATGGGAGCTGTTGATTTTAAACTTCTTTTGCTGTATTTTCTCCACATTTCAGGTGACTCTGGGAATAATGTACTCTCCATGAGACAGAACACTGTCCAGTCTGCTTTGCCAGGCTCATGGGGAGACTCTTTACCCAAAAAATGTATTTTTGCCTTAAAAAAACCCAAGTTTTCCATTGTGTTATGATTCCTACAGGTGACCAAAACCACAGTGGTGGCTTTCCACAAAGCAGCTGAGGTAAGTGAAGGATCTGGTTTACAAAAGGTTTGTAGGGAAAGGCTTAATCCCTTTTGTAAAGGAGGAGGAAAAGTCCTTCAAGAAGTGGCAGAAGGTTTCTGTTACCTGAATTTGTGTATCCTACCTACATCAGGTATTCCAGTAAATATTATTCCAGTAAATGTAATTCCAGTAAGCCATCCTTCATTGGAGGGTGGGCATAACTTGGAGTTTCAGGAGTGCATCTTTCCAGTGAATCTGTGGGAATAGAGCCACAGGCTTCTGTCAGTAAGAACTGAACTTCCATGATTCATGTTTATGGGGGCAAGATGGGAAAAAAATCAGCCCAGCTGGAAAGATGTGCAATCAAGGTCTGAAAAAGCCTGAGGGCATACCTGGGGAGGGAACTGGGGGCAGGGTCGTTCCTTGGGGTGTGTTTGGGGTTGAGATTCAATTAAAAAGTGAAACATTTAGGGCACAATGAAGGCATGAGGGAGCTCTTTAGGTGGGTTTGTAGCACGTGGGCTGTGGCTGTGCCAGCTGTGAGGAATGTCCCCTCCTGGAAGGAGCCCAACCTCCCAAGTCACTTGGCACAACCAGCACGCCCCTGTGTGAATCCCATCGGGGTCATTTTATTGCATTCTGACATTTTCCCTCTTTCTTTCCAGCACTGCTGCCTCCTTGCTGGGCTGGGACACAACTCTTCTCCCATGTTTTTACAGGGAAAATAAATAAACAAAAGGGCTCTAGGGGATTCCCACGGGAGATCCTCCTATATCCCGAGGTTGCTGAAGGAACAGCTCCACTCTCCTGGGGATGGTGGGGGTGTGGTATAGCCCCCTTTAACCACACCACCCCCCATTCTCCCATGCAGCTTTTGGATATTTCTACATCCCTGATTTTCACCTTCTCTACCCCCGCCCCTTTTATTCCCCCTCTCTCCTTGTGAGGTTTTCCCATGTGCACGGTGGGGGGGCGCAGGGGGAGTTGCCACCCTCCAAAATCTACCCATCCATTCCCCCAAATCCATCCATGCCCCCCAAAATCCATCCATCCCCCTCAACGTCCACCCCCCCAAATCCACTCATCCCCCCCAAAGTCCATCCCCC
>VXAU01001336.1:570888-589128 GCA_013399695.1 Formicarius rufipectus | reverse complement strand
GCCGAGCGCTGCCGACAATGGCAGCGGGCAGGGGGAGGCAGAGGCGCGGGCCGGCAGGCGCCACAGCGCTGCTACTGCCACTGGCCGGCCTGCTGCTGTGCGTGTGCTGCCGGGCGGCGACCGAGCGGGTCCGCTACGCCATCCCCGAGGAGCTGGCCAGGGGCTCGCTCGTGGGGCCGCTGGCGCGGGACCTGGGGCTCAGCGCCGACCAGCTGGCGGCGCGCAAGCTGCGGGTGGCGTCTGCCAGCAAGAAGCAGCTGAAATACTTCACCTTGAGCGAGGAGAACGGGAACCTGTACGTGAGCGAGCGTCTGGACCGTGAGGAGCTGTGCGGCGAGTCGGCGTCCTGCTCTGTCAGTTTCGAGGCTCTGGTGCACGACCCTCTCAACGTTTTCCATGTCCAGGTGGACATCGAGGACGTGAATGACAATGCGCCGCATTTTCTGCGAGACAAATTTCAGCTGGAGATCAACGAGCTTACTTCTCTCGGCTCCCGTTTCGCCGTGGGCATGGCCGAGGACGCGGACGTGGGCAGCAACTCGCTTCAGGGCTACGAGCTGGAGACCAACAGATACTTCGCGGTGGAGGTGAAGGAAAGTCAGGACGGCAGCAAGTTCGCGGAGCTGGTGCTGCGCCGTGCGCTAGACAGAGAGAGCGAGCAGAGCCTGCGTCTGACGCTGACGGCGCTGGACGGCGGCGACCCTCCCCGGAGTGGCACCGCCCAGCTCTGGATCAACGTCACCGACGCCAACGATAACCCACCCGTGTTCGCGCAGGACAAGTACCACGCGACTCTGCGTGAGGACGCGCCTCCGGGATCGACAGTGCTGAATGTCTCCGCCTCCGATGCTGACGCCGGCACCAACGCTCGAATCACCTACGGTTTCGGGGAATCTTCGGCTAAGGTGCTTCAGAAGTTCGTGGTGGACGCAGAGACTGGGACTATCACGCTGCAAGAGGCGCTGGATTTCGAAGACACGCGAGGATACGTGCTGTTGCTGGAGGCAAAAGACGGTGGCGGTTTGGTGGCGCACTGCAAAGTGAAATTGGAAGTTCTGGACGTGAACGATAACGCACCCGAGATCATGATTCTGTCGCTATCGAGTCCAGTGACCGAGGACGCGCCGGTCGGCACCGTGGTGGCCCTGCTGAATGTGAACGACGCTGACTCCGGCGAGAACGGTGAGGTGTCGTGCGAACTGTCGGGAGAAGCGCCGCTGTCGATCGTGGCGACGTCGGGAGGGTCGTACAAGGTGGTGACGGCGAGCGCGCTGGACCGCGAGCAGGCGTCGGAGCACCGAGTGAGTGTAGTGGCTCGGGACCAAGGCAGGCCGTCGCTGTGGAGCAGCGCGGAGCTGGTGCTGGAGGTGTCGGACGTGAACGACAACGCGCCGGTGTTCTCGGAGGCGGCGTACAGCGCGTACGTGTGGGAGAACAACTTGTCGGGCGCGCTGGTGGTGCGCGTGAGCGCGCGGGACGCGGACGCGGGCGCCAACGGGCGCGTGAGCTACTGGCTGGCGGGCGGCAGCGCGGGCGCGTTGGGCGCGGCGCCGCTGGTGTCGGTGGAGGCGCGGAGCGGCGCGGTGTACGCGCAGCGCTCCTTCGACTACGAGCAGTGCCGCGAGTTCGCCGTGACGCTGCGGGCGCAGGACGGCGGGGCGCCGGCGCGCAGCTCCACGGCCACGCTGCGCGTCTTCGTGCTCGACCAGAACGACAACGCGCCCAGGGTGCTGTGGCCGGCGGCCGCGGCGGCAGCGGCGCCGGGACAGGAGCCGGCGGCGGCGGCGGGGTCTGGTCCTGCTTTCGAGGTGGTGCCGCGATCGGCCGAGGCCGGCTACCTGGTGGCCAAGGTGGTGGCGGTGGACGCGGACGCGGGGCGCAACGCGTGGCTGTCGTACGAGCTGGTGGCGGCGTCGGAGCCGGCGCTGTTCCGCGTGGGGCTGCACAGCGGCGAGGTGCGCACGGCGCGGGCCGTGTCCGACAGGGACGCGGCGAAGCAGCGGCTCGTGGCGCTCGTCAAGGACCACGGGCAGCCGGCGCTGTCGGCCACGGCCACACTGCACGTGGTGCTGGCCGACAACTTGCAGGAGGCGCTGCCGCAGCTGGCTGACAGACAAAATGTGTCCGAGCTGGCGTTTGATCTTAACCTCATTCTTGTAGTGTCGCTCTCTGTCGTGTCCTTATTATTCATTTTCACGGTCCTGTTTGCATTTTTCTCTAAATGCCGTCGGTCGAGAAGCCCTCCCATTTTTATAACTTCCGATAAAGAACTGTATTCCAGCTTGCGCTCAAAATCACCATACAACTACTGCAACAGCACGTTGCCCTTGCCCTACTCCTACGAGGTTTGTTTAGCCTCCGAGTCGGGGCAGAAAGACTTCACATTTTTGAGACCAGGAAAGGCAGAAGTGTCTTCTCATCTCCTCGCCGGTGAACCTGGCTCAGGCACTCAGTCCGGGAAGGACCCTCCTAGTCCCGCGAGCTCAGCTCAGGTGAGCTTCTGACTTAACGTTCTTTGTGGGCTTGTGTGAATCTTCTTGTGGTCTGGAGCACAAGTCCTGTAAGGAGCGGCTAAGGGATTTGGGGTTGTTTAGCCTGGAGAAGAGAAAACTCCTAGGAGACTTTATAGCTCTCTACAACTACCTGAAATCAGGTTGTAGCCAGCTGGGAGTCAGTCTCTTCTCCTGGGCAACTAGCAGTAGGACAAAAGGACGCCGTCTTAAGCTGCACCAGGGATCGTTTAGGTTGGACATTAGGAAGAATTTCTACACAGAAAGAATGATTCGGCATTGGAATGGGATCGCAAGGGAGATGATGGAGTCACCGTCCCCGGAGGTGTCTAAGAAAAGATTATATGTGGCACTTAGTGCCACGGTCTAGTTAACAAGCTGGTGTTAGGTCGTACGTTGAACTCGATGACCTCAGAGTTCTTTTCCAACTTAGTTGATTCCATGATTCTATGATTCTCTTTTTTTCTGTCTTATGCTGTCGGGGCTTAGTGGGCAACCGACAGAGCTCATTGTCGCCTCCAGGCACGCTGCTCAGTAGCTCAGGGGCGTTGGAGTGTGAATGGGTGTCTGTATGCGACATCTACTCATCCTTTTCACCCGCTCTGCGAATTGACGATTTTGCCCCTAGGAACAAAGCAGTGTTGTCAGCATTTCTCTCTGTCCTGGAGAAGGGCAGATAGGTGGGAGTTTCACTGAACCGTAGTGGTGGGGTGGACGCGGGATGGACTGGGGACAAAAGTGGCGTGGGGTCTGAAGCTGAGATAACCCTTCCGCCTTGGTCTAGTGACTACTTCACTAATTGTCTCTGCCACATTTGAGCGTTTTCGTGTGATAATGGTGTTTGATCTATTGCGGTGTGTTCGCTCGGTGAGGGCAGCAAGGCTGTAGTTTTCTGTTTTCCTTTCAAGCTCATTTCTTGAGTACTCTGAACCCCTCTATCAGAATGTGTTGTGTGCACCCCTAAGTTAACATCTACTCCGTCTGGGGAGACAGAGCTAGTGCTTTACTTTAGCTCCGAGCCTGGAATAGAGCAGAACATTCTTTGGGTCCGCTGGTGCCACGGGATCCTCTGTAGCCCCGGCAGAGTCGGGAGTTATGCCGGAGTGAGCGGCTCAGGCTGAGATTTGGCTTGACCCCCTACTGAAGGAATTCCTGGTGCAGGGGAAGGCGTCTTTCCCCTTCACTGTCGTAGTTTTCCATTCCCCTCCACCCAAACTATGCTTTCGGGCGCTCTGAAGTGTCGTATGCAGTGTTCAGGCTTCCCATCAAGGCGGAGGAGGCGTAATGTCTCCAAATTAATCTAAATATGATAGATATAAATGTTGAGATGGAAATGTCCATTCCCTTCCTGGTATTTCTTCTCTGTACTCATCTGTCCGCTGCTTTGTTGTCCCACTAGTCCTGGGACTAAACGAACAAGGTACACATAATAATGGTGTGTGCACTCGTATGGAGGGAAATTACTGCAGAACTGCGGTCCCATTGTTAGAGTAATTGATTGGTAAAGCGAGTTTAGGAAAGACACGAAATGTGCAGGCGTTGGGAAAAGAATTCGAAACTCTTTTTTCAGAGAAAATAAGTTGCTGAAGCCTGTTTAAAGATTTGTCTCGAAGAGAACAGTGGAGGTTTTTTGTGTTTAGATTATACATAAGAAAGAAGGATAATTCGAATTTGGTTGCCTATGAGAAAAGGGCTCTGGGAACGTTAGATGACTATAACTGGATTTTATCGATGCGAACTCTATACTTTTCTCACATTCTGTGTGATAATGATGAGAATGATAAATAGCGCTGATAAAGTTTATCTTTTGGCAACGATTAATCAGTAAGAAAGGAGCATGTAGAGAGGACGAACTGTGCCGACTCGTTTGATATTGCTGACTGCATCTCTGGGTCGGTCCTGTGTGCCCACAGCCGTTATCAGGATTGTGCCGAGCGAGGAAACACGACAGAATCGAGGTTATTCTCGCTCTTGCAATGTTGTGTTTCCCACGTTGGTGCGGGTGATTTGCAGTCTCTACACGAGCTCAGCCATTACAATGTAATTGTAATTGCAATGTAATTACAAATAATAAATAACAAATAACCAGCCGCAAGGTTTCCGAACCACTTCTACAGGGCTTTAAAAGAAGCGAATGAACACATAGGAGCTGATTTGAAGATCAGTTTATTTCATACACAACGCCGTCTCTTCTTTAGATCTGGGAAAATACCTGGACGCTGTGTCACAGCCGGATTTTGACAGGGTTCCTGGCGCTCCCTTGTCAAGTTTCCTCGTCCCCTTCCCATTACACCGTGGCATCTGAGCAGTAGTGCGAGTGACGGACAACGAGAACTGAAATTGGGATAGTTTTATCAGTATGGGTGCGCGAAAAGCCGGCCAACCGGTTGTTGATGACAGCAACAACCCCAAAGGCAGACAAGCAGGCAGCTCAGGAAGTAGCTGATTTTTGCCCAGGATCTACAGGTTCCGTGATCTACACAGGGCCGTGATCTACACGGGGCCGTGACCTGCCGGGCTATTGCTACTCAGGACCGGGATCCATTCCCGCCCCTGGTGAACCCGCAGGTCGCAGATTCTGATTTATTTCCCTGTGTCTAGTTTGTGGAAAAAACTACCAGGGAACAAGCTGGGACGTGACGAGCGCAGGAGGGCATATTAAAAGGAGATTTCTACGGTTTGTCGGGAAAGATGCCTGCTGGGATAGTGGTAGCGGTCGGGATCCCGCAGGAGGGGCCGTGCTCCTGGGAATCCTGCGGTGGGAGCCTCCTTGCGGCGTGACTCTGTGCTGCAGCCGCAGGAGCTGCTCATAACTCGGTAGCACGAAATCAGAGTCTCTTTGCCGGCGACACTGCTTAGTTGGCACACTGAGCCGCCACGTCGCGACGCCGTGAGATGCCAGGAAGGGGCTGACCAAGCAGTTGCGGGGGTGGCGATGACCGGCATCCTGAAGGTCCTGGTGGACACTGGAGCTGTCGCGTCGTGCCGGTGCTGGCTCCCCTCCGGCGCCCCGCGTATCCCGGACGACTCTTCCCACTTGTCCTCCCACCTGCTCTACCAGCCCTTCTTATTCCTGCTACCTCATTACAACAAGCTGTTCCCAGGACACAAACACACACCAAACATCCCACGTCTCTGTATCACCCTTTTTGGCGTCATCCTCTCCACCAATTCTCACACCTTCCTGCTCGCACACCCATGCCCGATCTACCCTGCCTCTGCTAGTGCTCTCCCTGCCATTATAGCGGGGTTTCTGTCCGAGCTGTGCTCTCCCTTCAGCTTCTGCCGGATCGAGCCCCGCTGTCCGCGGGCCGGGGTCGCCGCGCTGCCTCCGGCGGGGCTCGGCGGCGGTGGCAGCCCCGCGGCGGGGCTCCGGAGCCCTGCGCTCTGTGCAGTTATTGGACGGGACTCTGTGTGCCGCTGTCGGCCAATGGTGGAGCGGGGGGGAACAGGCGGCCCGGCCCCGCTCGTAGCCGGGATGAGGCGCAGACGGTCTCAGAGAGACTCTGGGAGTGAGTCACGGCCGAGCCCGCCGAGCAATGCCCGGCTCCCCGCCGCCGCTTCCCGGGGCCGCTGGGCAGCGGCATGACGGGGAGAGCTGAGGATTTCTAGCCGGGGCGGGGGGGCGAAGCGGAGAGCGCGGTTGTCCTGTGCGATGAACGGCGTTGCTGTAAGGAGCCGCGGGGTGACGACGGGGCAGGTACTGAGCCTCTTGCTTTTGTTCGGCGTTTCCAACTGGGTTTCCGCCGCGATTCGCTATGCGATTCCCGAGGAGGCGCGGAGAGGCTCCGCGGTGGGCAATGTGGTAGCCGACCTGGGGCTGGACCTCGGGAAGCTGCCGGGACGCCGATTGCGAGTGGTGTCCGGCGGCAACAAGAAGTACTTCGGGGTGGATCTGACGAGCGGGGCGCTGCTGGTGAGCGAGCGGATAGACCGGGAGGAGCTCTGTGGCACACTCTCTCCCTGCGCCCTCAGCTTTGAGATCGTGGTGGAAAACCCGCTGGAGCTGTACAGCGGCACCGTAGAGATCCAGGACATCAATGACAACGACCCGGTTTTTCCCAGCAGCCAGGCGAGGCTGGAAATCAGTGAGTCTGTGGCGGCCGGAGCGCGCTTCCCGCTAGAGAGCGCGCAAGACCCCGATGTGGGAGTTAACTCTTTGCAGACCTACCAGCTCAGCGCCAACCCGAACTTCGCGCTCGACGTGCAGACGAGGGTGGATGGCAGCAAGTATGCGGAACTAGTACTAGAGAAGGAGCTGGACAGGGAGGACAAGAGGGAGCTGAATTTGGTCCTGACTGCGCTGGATGGAGGCAGCCCGCCACGGTCGGCCCATGTGCAGATCCATATTGATGTTGTAGATGCCAACGATAATGCCCCGGTCTTCAACCAGTCCACCTATAAGGCAAGTGTGAGGGAGAACACGCCCAGTGGTACCCTGGTGGCCAAGATCAGTGCATATGATCTGGATGATGGGCCCAATGGAGACATTGTCTACTCCTTCAGCAGCCACACCCCCACCAAGGTACGAGAACTCTTTGCTCTGGACTCAGCCACAGGGGAGTTGAGGGTCAAGGGACAGCTGGATTATGAGGAAGCAAAGCTGTATGAGATTTACTTACAGGCTAAAGACAAGGGAGTCGTTCCTGGTGTGGCTCACTGCAAAGTGCTGGTGGAAGTTGTGGATGTGAATGACAATGCTCCAGGGGTGACAGTGACCTCTGTGTACACTCCTGTGCCTGAAGATGCAGCTCCAGGAACAGTTGTAGCTCTGCTGAGTGTAACAGACTTGGACTCCCATGACAATGGCCAGGTGAACTGCTTCATTTCTCCTGGGATCCCATTCATGCTCAGTTCCTCACTCAAAAATTACTACACATTGAAAACAGACGGAGCTCTGGACCGGGAAAAAGCATCAGAGTATAACATCACTATCACAGCCAGGGACTCAGGCTCACCACCCTTGTCTGCAGTAAAACACATCCTGGTGCAGGTGTCAGATGTCAATGACAATGCGCCCAAGTCTTCCCAGGACTCCTACGATGTATATGTTCTGGAGAACAATATGCCTGGTATTCCTATCCTTAATGTGACCGCCACAGATCCGGACCTTGGGCGCAATGCCCACCTCTCCTACACCCTTTTTCAGGGTGATCCCACTGTAGGCCACCGCTTCTCCATCAACCGGGAGAATGGCACCCTCTACCTGCTCACCTCCCTGGACCATGAGGACCAGGTGGAGTTCAGCATGATGGTACAGGTCCAGGATGGTGGCATTCCAGCTCTGGCCACCAATGTCTCAGTCAGTGTGTTTGTCACTGACCTCAATGACAATGCCCCAACTGTCCTGTACCCCCATCCCAACACCACCACCACCCATACCGATGTGGTGGCACCTGGCACTCCTGCTGGGCACATGGTCACCAAGGTGGTGGCGGTGGATGCAGATGCAGGGTACAATGCCTGGATCTCCTATACTCTGTTGCAGGCCACTGACCCCAGCCTCTTCTCAGTTGGGCTGCACAATGGAGACATCTTCACAGCCCGCCAGCTCCGTGAAGATGATGCTCCTCAGCACACATTAGTCATCCTGCTGAAAGACCATGGGGAGCCTGTACTGTCCACCAGTGCCACTGTCTCCATCTCTGTGGCTGAGATGGTCAAGGAGGTGCTCACTGACCTCACTAATGTGGCACCTGCCAATGATTCCAGGAAACATATGACTTTCTATCTCATCCTGGCTGTGATTTTGGTGTCGGCCGCCTTCTTCATCACCATGTTGTCCGTGGGCATCTTCAAGTGCTACAAGTGGCGACAATCAAAGGAGCTGTTCAACAGCTCCAGGAGTACCACGTACAGGACACCAGGGCCCTTCCATCACATCGATGCTGTACGGGGTGGCTTCACGCCACCCAACTTCTACCACCAGGTCTATCTCACCACGGACTCTCGCCAGAGTGATGTCCTGTGTAAAAAGCCCTTCACTTCCAGCCCCTTGGGGAGCCGTCAGAGCACTATAAGGAATGGTGAGCCAGGGCTGTACCACCAGATCGTGGGCACTGCCAGCCGGCTCCCTGCACCTGCTGAGGTAATGTAGCTCCTTCCTGGCACGTCCCAGTGTCAGGCAGAGCCATGGTTCATTTGTGCCATATGTGTTTCATAGTGTGTCAGGGTTGGGAAGGATGTCCAGTTGCGCCGTGCCTCTAAAGAGTGGTCAGCTGTGGCTGAACAGGTCTTCTTTGGAGGCAAATGAGCCATCCTGAAAATCAATGACATTTGCACTGTGGTGAGCAGGATCAAGCGAGTCAGTTTGGCAAACAAATGTCTTTTTGATGCAGTTTTGGGTACGCCTTGTGTGAGTAACCAGTGGAGGCTGAGGTCAGCTTGTAACCACTTGTAAATCCTTGACACAAAGTTTTTTGCCGATGGTATTTCCTTCTTGTTGCAAAAGGAGAACTGAGGGGAGGACTTGCACTGGGGGGCAACAAAAGTCTGTGTGTGTCCTGCCTTGGTGGGGGCTGAAGAGGTCCTGTTGCAAATGGGGCTGGGAGCCACCAGCTGCCAGTGAGGGAGCAGGGTGTCACTACCCACAGTGTAGCACACCAAGCTGAATGATGATGCTGGTTCCCTCTGTGTGACTGGAGCCACAGAACAGTCCCTCCTGTCTGTGGGGTCCTCATGTTTGACTCCTGATGGTTCCGGTTTTGTTTCCATGGAAGCTCTGTGATGGTGTTCACTCCAGGGTGGAGGGGTGGGATTGCTGACTGCCCCAGTTGCTTGCAGGGCTCTGCTGAGCTGGACTGTGGCTCAAGCACAGCGGTGAGTCCTCCACTCAGATGTTGTTCAAAAATCCTATTAGAAGGTTGGCATGATTTGTGATATGCTATCCCTGGGTGATGTCTGATGTCCTGACTGAATGAACTGCAGGCAGGAAGGCATTTGCACATGGCAGGCAGCTTCTGTGCTTCTTCCCCAACAAGAATTGTGCAGCTTAATTTGAAAGCTTTCAATTACAGGAATTCAATCCTCAGAGGTGAGGCCAGATGAATGAAGGGTGTGTGTTTATGGATCTGATGGGTTTCCAAGGTGGTTGGTGCTGGCAATTTGTCCTTCCGGAGAGGCAGAGAGTAGGAGTGATGGTTCCTCAGAGCAGAAGGAAGTGAGGTGCAGCGGAAGCTGTGCACGGCTGTGAGGCTGCGTGTGCCGCCTGCTCAGTGTGGCCAAATCACAGATGGAGGAAGAAACCTCTCAGAATTATTTTATGCCTTTTTTTTCCTTTTTTCCTTCCCCCTCCTCCCCCCCCCGCTTCCGCTTGCATCACTGCTCAGATTCAGCACTTCTGACTTCTAGCAGGTGGAATGGCTGCAGCAGCTGCTGGAGCAAGTGTTTCTCTGCATTGTGCAGGCTGTGCTAAGACTGAGGACAAGGATGTCCGCTCGACCACAGGCTCTTAGCAAAATGCCTCTAGGGGTGGGGGCAAAAATGATTTAAGAGTGGGGGTGGAAGGAGGTGACACCGGGCAGGCAGTATGCCTGAGCCCTAGCTGTGACTCCCTCCTACTCCCCCATACTACACTGGAGAGGCACTGGCAGTGAGAAATCAGCTGGGCTGGCACTGGGTCTTGGATTTTCAGTCTTTGTGGTGACAACAGACTGTGTCAAGCCTGCAGTGGCTTTACGCCTCTTTGCTCTGCAGGACACAGCCAGCCCCCAAAACTGATGCAGTGGGGAGGGTGTTGATCCTGTCTGTAGCAGGTGGTGTATCCTGTAATGAGGGATTCTACCCTGCAGGATATTCAGTGATCCCTTGTTTGTGCCTGGGTTGGAGCCTTTCCACAGAGTGAGCTCTGGCCCTCTGGAAGGGGGAACATCTTGTCCATTCTAAACATCCCATACCCTTCCTGCCTTGTCACTATCCCAGGCTTTGACAGACTCTCTGTGTGAAGCCCTTGCTCCATCCTCTTGGTGACCAAGCCCATCTCAGGACACTGGGTTGACTCTCCTGGAGCATATGGGCTTCACAGGGGGCTTCTGCTGAGCCACCACAGCAGCACCAAACCCACTACCTGGGGCACAGCACTCTGTATTGCCAGCAGCAATGTCTGTCACCCAGCTGTGCTGTCTAGGGCCCTGCCTGGGATGGGGACAGGGCACATTCCAGAGTGAAGGTTACTGTGACTGCTTCTTGCTGGTGGCATCAGTGGAAACACTTTGGGAATGAGTATGTCCAACCAGGTATTGGTCTCTGTATACTCTGTATACTCTGTTTACCTCTATTGGTCTCTGTATATCCCTGCGGAATCCCCTCGTCCCGCATTTTGCTGCGTTGGCTCTTTAAGAATTGCCTTCTCCCCTCCTCCGGAGCAGGCAGTAGGTGGGATCCGGGCAGTGTTCTCACCAGTCTTTGCTGTGTCTCTCCCTGACTGGCAGCAGGGTGGTCCCGCCTCACGGCTCTTAGAATAGGCAGGGAGGTGCTGCAGGGCGAGGGAAGGACACTCAATAGCAGCATCTCCGCCGTGTCTGTCCTCACCAGGAGGTTGGTGTCCCTGTCACTGTCCACTACGCTGGGCACTGATTCCCCCAGTCTCTCTCACCTGTTCCCTCAGGTGCCTTTGGTGTCCAGGTGGTGGGGACGGGCAGGGTCCCAGACAGGACACTTGCCTGCCACACCACTGCAGACCCCAGACCCCCAGGGTCTGTGTGCACCCAAGGGAGGTCAGGGTGGCCTTCAGTGCCCCAGGGACAGAAAGGTGGAGAGGGACTTTTTACAAGAGTATGTAGTGACAGGAAATGAGGGAGGCATTTCAAACTAACAGAGAGTAGGTTTAGATTAGACATTAGGAAGAAATTCTTTACTGTGAGAGTGGTGAGACCCTGGCACGGGTTGCCCAGAGAATCTGTGGCTGCCCCATCCCTGGAAGCATTTGACACCAGGTTAGATGGAGCTCTGAGCAACCTGGTCTAGTGGAAGATGTCCAGGCCCATGGCAGGGGTTCTAATGACATAGTCTTTAAGGTCACTTCCAACCCAGGCCATTATATGATTCTGTGACTGCAAAAGGCTTCTGCAGGGACATGAACTGAGCTAATGCCCTGCAGTTTGCCACCATCCTCTGAGACAGGGAGAGAAGGCAATTACCGCAGTCTCCCCTTTGGGAAGGCTGAGACCCCTGTTTTTGTCCTCAAATTTCTTGGCTGCAAAGTTGTGTCTCCTGCAGAATGCCAGTGTGTGTGTCTGCCAGGTGGAGGGCTTGGGCCTCCTTCCCAGCCTGACATCCTGACCTGGTGTTGCAATCCAGTGGTGTTCTGTTGGCTTTGTCGTCTGGCTCTATGTGTTTGCAGTGATTTGGGTACTGTGAAAATTGACCCTTTCCTTGTCCCAGGGTAAGGAAGGGGTTCCTGTCGAATGTGCATTGGAAGCAACTGCATTCTGGCTTTGAAAGACTCACCTGTCCTTCCTTTCCCACCTTTAGCCTCCCACTCCCAGAGCTGGGCTAGCAGGGGTGGGCAACCCTGTCTCAGTGCAAGGTTTCCTGGCTAGTGCTGGTACTGGTGGCGGTGATGCCTCACTCAGAGAGGCAATGATGGGGCACAGGCAGCAGCCAAAGCATTAACTGCAGGGGGAGAAGTGGAATGGGAGAAGAGCCCCTGGCACCTCAGGGCTCTAACAAGCACCTTTTCATCAGGCATGAAAAGTCCTTTGGCCTGCGTTCATGACAGCTGCCTTTTGTCTATGGGCATGATGTGAAGCCACCATTGTGGAAGGGGGAGCACACAGGGAGGGTTTGTACCTAGCTTCCAGGCTGCCAGGACGTGCAGTTTCCCTGTGAACGCAAAGTGAGCTGTTGGAGCAATTGAGTCAGGCTGGCAGAGGGGAGGCCGGGGGTGGCAGCCCTGCTGTTGCCGGCTCAGGCCCCTGCTTCTCTTACCTTCAGAGCCACTGCTGGCCGAGAGGGGACAGAGCTCTTGGCCAATTGGACGCTGATCTGAAGCGAGGGGGGAAAATCTGCCTCTCCTCCCCCCTCTCTCCCTCCCACCTCTGCGCTGGGGCTGTGATTCAGTTCCCCTCCCCCAGCCCACCCCCTCTGCTCGGAGGCTGACAGCCGGAGCCGCAGCCTGACGGAGCCCCGGAGCTGTTTTCCAAGCCGTGGAAGAGAGACCCAGGGATTTTATTGCAGTTCCTCAGTGCCTGCTTTGTCCCGGGCCGGATGCGCACAGACATGGAGAGTGTCAGTCTCCAGCGACCCGCCTGGAAATGGCAAGTACTGAGTTTGGTTTTGCTCTGCGGCTGGGGCTGGGTCTCCGGGCAGATCCACTACTCGGTGGTTGAGGAGTCAGAGGTGGGAACTGTGGTGGGGAACGTGGCCCGGGACCTGGGCTTGAAGGTGGAGGAGCTGCCGGGTCGCAGGCTGCGCCTGGGCTCTGAGGAGAGCTTGCGCCACTTCGCCGTGCGCCTGGATAGCGGCACGCTGGTGGTGAGCCAGCGGCTGGACCGGGAGCGTCTGTGCGGAGCAGCTGCCAGCTGCGTGCTGTCGGTGCAGGTGGTGACAGAGAACCCCCTGCAGCTCTTCCGCCTGGAAGTGGAGATTCTGGATGTGAATGACAACTCCCCGAGCTTCCCCACCACTCACCGCACCCTGCGCATCGCCGAGTCTGCCACACTGGCCACCCACTTCCCCCTGGAGAGTGCTCAGGACCCTGATGTGGGCACTAATGCTGTGAGCTCCTACAGGCTGAGCCCGAACTCCCACTTTTCCCTGGATATCAAGCAGCAGCCGGATGGCAAACTCCTCCCAGAGCTGGTGCTGGAGCGTGCCCTGGACAGGGAAGAGCAGCCAGAACTGCAGCTGGTGCTGACGGCTGTGGATGGGGGAAGCCCAGCCCGCTCGGGCACAGCGCAGATAACAGTCCTGGTCCTGGATGTCAATGACAATGCACCCACCTGTGACCGCACCACATACAGAGTGCAAGTCCCGGAAAACACACCTGTGGGGGCCGTGCTCCTCCGGGTTAATGCGTCTGACCCCGACGAGGGCCCCAATGGGGAGACACAGTATTCCTTCGGGGTTCACACCTCTGACTCAGTGAGGAGGCTCTTCTCTCTGGATCCCCGCAGTGGTGAGGTTCGGGTGAGTGGGGCCCTGGACTTTGAGGAATCACCTTTCTATGAGATCTATGTCCGAGTCCATGACGGAGGGGTCCCAGAGATGGAGGACAACTGTGTACTGCAGGTGCAAGTGGAGGATGCCAATGACAACCCCCCAGAGGTGCTGCTCACCTCCCTGCTGAACCCAGTGCCAGAAGACACCCCACTGGAGACTGTTGTGGGGCTCTTCAATGTCCGGGACCGAGACTCAGGGGCCAATGGGGATGTGAGCTTGGAGATCTCCCCTGATGTGCCTTTTGCCATCAGGTCCCTTCAGAACCACTTTTCCCTGGTCACCCGGGATAGCTTGGACCGAGAGTCCACCTCACAGTACACAGTGGAGCTGATCGCCCAGGATGGTGGGTCTCCTGCTCTCACCACAACTCTCACACTGCTCCTCAATATATCTGATGTGAATGACAACCCCCCACGCTTCTCGCAGCCCTCCTACGATGCCTTTCTCACAGAGAACAACCCTCCTGGCTCCCTGCTGTGCACTGTCTCTGCCTCAGATCCTGACGACGGAGATAATTCCCATCTTGTTTACTCCATAGAGAGTGGCCAAGTGCAGGGTACCCCCATCTCTTCCTTCATCCACATCAACCCTGACAACGGCAACCTCTACGCTCAGCGTACCTTTGACTTTGAGCTTCTGCAGGTTCTGCCAGTCTTTGTGGCCGTGCGGGACTCGGGGTCCCCCCCACTCCATGCCAATGTTACTGTTTACATCTTTGTGCTGGACCAGAATGACCACGCTCCCACTATCCTGCACCCTGCCAGTGACAGTGATGTCTCAGCACCCCAGAGGGTTCCGCTGTCTGCCCCACCCGGTTCCCTGGTCACCAAGGTGACAGCAGTGGATGCAGACGCTGGGTACAATGCCTGGCTCTCATACCGACTGCTGCCACAGTCCACCGACGCCTCCTTGTTCCACATGTCTCTGCACACCGGGGAGGTGCGGACAGCACGTGCCTTCCAGGACACCGACATGTCAGTGCAGAAGCTCATTGTCCAGGTGACGGACAATGGTGACCCACCTCTCTCCACCACTGCCACCATCACTGTGGCCCTGGAGGAGGCAGCCCTGGAGGAGACCTACAAGCCTCTGGATTTCCTGGCTGGTGCCAAGGAGAAGCCTGACCTGACCCTCTACCTGATCATTGCGCTGGCAGCGGTCAGCACGGTGGCACTGGCCACAGTCACTGTCCTGGCCGCCAGGTGCCTCCAGCGCAGGGGCCGTGGCGCCGTCTCACCCTACTGCTGCTGTTGGCTCAGCGAGTCGCCCTCCCGGGACTTCTTCCATCACTCCAGCCCCAAGCTCCAGCTCAGCTCCGATGGCACCCTTAAGTACATGGAGGTCACCTTGCGACCCACTGATTCCCAGTCCCAGTGCTACAGCACCTGCTTCTCCCCGGGCTCCGAGCGGAGCGACTTCACCTTCCTACGGCCCTGCCCACCCTCCGCGACGCTGCCCAGGGAAAGCGGTGTTCTCCTCCCGGCCGCCGGCACGCTGCGGGAGCGCGGCCAGGTGAGCGCGCCCTTCGGGGGCGGGGGCCGGCGGCTCCGGGCGGCCCCGACGGCGCGTCCCCCGCGGGGGCGCGGACGGTCCGCGCCGGTGCGCGCGCCGTGATTGGCGCCGGTGTTGCTGTCCGGGCAGAGCGGCGCGGCCATTGGAAGGGCGGTGCGGCGCTCGCAGCCAATGGCTGGGAAGCTGCGCGGGGCCCCGGCGCGCTCCCCCCGCCCCGTCGAGCCGCGTCTGCCCCAAACAATGAATGGGAGCGGCGAGCGCTGAGCGCGGCCCCCGGCGCGGAGGGCATCGCTCCCCGGCCGGCCACCCGGCAAGGATGCCGAGGGCAGGGAAGGCGGGCCGGTCCCTGGGGCTGCCGCGTGTCTTCTCGTTCTGTTTGTTCTTGCACAGCTCCTCTGCTCAGATCCGGTACAGCATCCCGGAGGAGCTCACCCGGGGTGCCTTTGTGGGCAATATCGCGAAGGACCTGGGCACCGATGTGACGAAATTGGCGGCAGCTAATCTGCAGGTACTATCCGATTCGGATTCCCAGTACTTCTCTGTCAATGTGAACACCGGTGTTATAATGGTCAGTGAGCGGATAGACCGGGAGCAGCTCTGTGGGCAGAACCCACGCTGCTTCCTCCACTTGAAACTTGCCATCGAGAACCCAGTGGAGTTTTACCGCATTGAAGTGGAGATCCTGGATATCAATGACAACCCTCCAGAGTTCCCCAGTGATGAGGTTTCCTTGCGTATCTACGAGCTGGCGTCTCTGGGTGCCCGCTTCCCTATCCAGCCTGCCCAGGACCCCGACGTGGGCACCAACACCTTGCAGACCTATCACCTGAGTGCCAATGACAACTTCAACCTCAATGTGAAGGCACGCACTGATGGTGGGAAGTTCCCTGAGCTGGTGCTGGAGCGGGCCCTGGACCGGGAATTCAGAGCTTTCCATCACTTGGTCCTGACTGCTGAAGACGGGGGCTCTCCCCCACAGTCCAGCAAGATACGCATCACCATTCAGGTCCTGGATGCCAATGACAACCACCCTGTTTTTGACAGACCATCATATGGAGCCCGCTTGGTGGAAAACTCACCACTGGGTACCCTCGTGGTGAAGTTAAATGCCACTGATGTGGACGAAGGACCCAACGGTGACATCCGCTACTCCCTCAGCAGCCACAACTCAGCTGCCTTGCGCCAGATCTTTGCCATCGATGAGCAAACTGGGGAGATTCGTGTCCAGGGCAACTTAGACTTTGAGGAGGCAACGGTGTATGAGATCGAAGTGGAGGCCAAGGACATGGGGTCTCCAACGATGGAGGAGCACTGCAGCGTGGTGGTGGAAATCACTGATGTGAATGACAATGCACCCGAGGTCATTCTTACCTCCTTCTCCAGTTCCCTGAGTGAGGATGCACTGCCGGGCACAGTGGTGGCTGTGATACACGTCAGAGACAGGGACTCTGGTGAGCAGGGCAAGGTCCTGTGTCACGTGTCTCCAGATCTTCCCTTCCAGCTGCGTAAGGACTACGAGCACCAGTACTCGCTGCTAACCAGCACCCGTTTGGACCGGGAGCATGTTGCCTACTACAATGTCACCGTCTCTGCCTCAGACCTGGGCAATCCCCCACTCTCCCACCACACCATCTTGCCAATCACCTTGACAGATGTCAATGACAACGCGCCCCAGTTTGACCAAGCATCCTATGAAGTCTTGGTGGCAGAAAACAATCCAGTGGGCAGCGTGCTGGTTACAGTCTCTGCTGCTGACCCTGACTCGGAGCAGAATTCCCGCCTCTCCTACTCCATCCTGCGAGCTGGTGGGACAGATCCAGGCCTGGATCCTACTCGTTACCTCTCCATACATCCCACGAGTGGGCAGGTCACTGCCAAATTCCCTTTTGACTATGAGCAAACCACCTATCTCCAGTTCCACGTGGAGGTCTCTGATGGTGGCTCCCCAGCCCTGAGGAACAGGACTCTGGTTCATGTTTTTATAGTGGACCAGAACGACAATGCCCCACGGGTGCATTTCCCCAGGGCTGGGGAGGACTCTGCTGCTCAGTTCCGAATTTCCCCCTCCATCGTCCCTCCTGCTCTCATCACCAAGGTGGTGGCAATAGATGCAGACTCGGGGCACAATGCCTGGCTATCCTACCACCTCGTGGAAGCCACAGACCTGGGGCTTTTCAGCGTGGCCCTGCGTTCTGGGGAGGTCCGGATCACACGGGCTCTGCAGGAGACAGACGCCTCTGAGCACGAACTGCTTGTGGTGGTCCGGGACGCCGGGGAGCCCCCACTCTCCACAGCCGTCACACTGGTGGTGCTGGTGGAGGAGAAGGGTCCAGAGGCCCTGCAGGGCTCCGAGGCTCGGGCAGCTGACGGTGGGGGATTGCCCACCATTACGCTTTACCTGATTGTATCCCTAGTGCTCATCTCCACCGTCTCGCTGGTGGGACTGGCAGCGCTGGGAGTACGGTGCCTCCGGCGGGGCTCTGCACCTGCCAACCAGGGCTGCTGCGTGGAGAGCGTGAACACGCTTCAGCCGCCTCCCAGCCACATTTTTGGGCACTTGCACTATGAGCCTAAGCAAGGGGACACGGTGATGGGCGTGCAGGTGACAGCAACAGCTCCTCCCGCCCCGCGTTACCGCTCCTGCTTTTCGCCAGTCTCGGATATCAGCGAGTTCATGTTTGTGAAACCCTCCGCGGATCCCACCCTGTACAGCGAGGTGAGCTCGGGAGTGTAGTCTCCAGCCTCACCGCAGCCTCAGTGTATGCGGGGCTCGGCACCGAACCGGCTCGGGATGNGGGGGAAGGCGGTGAGAAGGAGAAGGGGAGGAGAAGGGAGAGAAGGAGGAGGAGGAGGAGGAGGAGGAGGAGGAGAGGGAGGAGGCTGTGGAGAGACGTAAAACTGTCACTCGGTTCATCCCCTCCGCTCTCCGACTTTGTGTGTCTTTGCGTACCGAGAAGCGCTTCGGCCGGCCCCGACTTCTCTCCCGTCCCCGCCCCCTCCATCCTTCCCGGTCCGGCTTCGGCGGCTCCGGCGGCGGCTTCCTCCCTGCACAACCCGC
>VXAU01001336.1:515160-570868 GCA_013399695.1 Formicarius rufipectus | reverse complement strand
CAGCGGGGGCGGGGAGGCGGGGGAGGCTGCGCGGAGCCGCTGCCGCTCCTCTCCGCGTTGCTCCGTTCGCACACCCGGCACGGGATGCTCGCGGGACAGAGTTTGCCATGGCAGCTCCCGCTGCTGCTCGCAGCTCTCTCCGTCTCGCCGGCTCCCAGCTGCGCCCAGCTCCACTACTCCGTGCCCGAGGATCGAGAGCCGGGCTTCTCTGTAGGCGACCTGGCCAAGGACCTAGGGGTGGAAGTGAGGAGCCTGGCCACCCGCAACCTGCGCCTGGTCAGCGAGGGTGGGCAACGGCACTTCCAGGTGGACCTGGCGGCAGGTATGCTGCTTCTCGACAGCAGGCTGGATCGGGAGGCACTGTGTGGGCAGAGCCCCACGTGCTCCCTGCACCTCCAACTCGTCATGGAGAATCCCCTCCAGCTCCACCGTGTTGAGGTGGACGTCCTGGACGTGAATGACAACGCGCCCCAGTTTCCCAAGCCAGAGGTGGTGTTGGAGATCACTGAGGTAGCCAACCCTGGGACTCGGCTACCCTTGGAGGTAGCAGAAGACCCGGATATGGGCTCCAACTCCATCTCCACCTATGAGCTCAGCCCCAGCAAGCATTTTGCCCTGAGCATCAATGTGAGAGGAGATGGTGTTAAAATGCCTGAGATTGTACTTGAAAAAGCACTGGATAGAGAGAAAGTGCCTGTTCATCATCTAACACTGACAGCCCTGGATGGAGGGAATCCAGTGAAATCTGGCACTGCCAAAGTTACCATCCATGTTCTGGATGCAAATGACAACCCTCCTGTCTGTGACCCACCCATATCCAAGGTACATCTGGAGGAGAATGTGCCAGTGGGCACTCTGGTCACCAAGCTGAATGTCACTGACCTGGATGAAGGTCCCAACGGGGATGTGGAATATTCATTCAAAACCAGCAATAATGCACCTGGTAAATTCACCAAGCTGTTCTCCTTAGATCCCCGGACAGGAGAGATCAGAACCAAAGCCTTGCTGGATTATGAGGAATCCAGTGCTTATGAGATTGCAGTTCGAGCCAGAGACAAGGGATCCCCAGCCATGGAAGGCCACTGTCACCTGCGAGTGGAATTAATTGATATCAATGATAACAGTCCAGAAATTGTGCTGACCTCTGTTTCCAGCCCAGTGCAGGAGGATGCAACTCCAGGCACTGTGATTGCCCTCATTGCTGTAAAGGACAGCGATTCTGGTGACAACGGGCAGGTGCGTCTGCAGATAGCAAAAGAGCTCCCATTTAAATTGGTGTCATCTTTTAAAGAGCATTTCTCACTGGTCACAAATGGTCCCCTTGATCGGGAGAAGGCCAGTGGATACAATATCACAGTGAGAGCTGTGGATTCAGGGTCCCCCCAGAGGGCCACGCAAAAAACCTTTTACCTCCGTATTGCTGATGTGAATGATAACGCGCCGAATTTCTCCAGCCCTTTTGATACAGCTCACATTCTGGAAAACTCCCTTCCTGGAACTTCTGTCTTTTCAGTGTCAGCATCTGATCCTGATGAGGGTAGTAATGCCAAGCTGTCTTACTCTATCCTGGATAATGGAATGCAGGATGTACCCATCTCAACCTATTTTCGAATAGACCAGGACAACGGCACCATCTACACCGTGCGAGCTCTGGATTACGAGCAGGACAAGGTGTTCCAGGTGCCTGTGGAGGTGAAGGATGCTGGGTCTCCTGCGCTGAGTAGCACTGCTGTGGTCCATGTATTCGTCCTGGATGAGAACGACAATGCTCCCAACATTGTCTACCCGGCTGTCCCCAAGGGCTCTGCCTTTCACCAGGCCATCCCGGCCTTGGCAGAACCTGGCTATCTGGTCACCAAAGTAGTAGCAGTTGATGCTGATAGTGGCCATAATGCCTGGCTGTCCTACCAGCTGCAGGAGACTGCTGAGGCTTTGCCTTTCCAAGTGGAGCGCCGGTCTGGAGAGATAAGGCTTGCACAGGCTCTCAGGGAGTCAGAAGATTCCCACAGGCTAGTGGTTGAAGTGAGGGACAATGGCACACCGTCCCTCTCAGCCTCCGTGGTGATAGTCATTTCTCCGGAGGAAAACAGCGTGCAGGACTTCTCCAAGTCCTTGGACCTCCCCCAGTCTTCTCCCAAGGATACCAACCTAACGCTTTACCTCATTATCTCCTTGGTGTCCATTTCCCTTGTGTCCTGTGTGATGTTTGCTCTGGTGGCTGTCCGGTGTCTCAAGGCTGGCAATGCCAGCTGGACCTTTGCGGGTTGCTGCCGAGGGACTGGCCGCAAGCCCGCCTCCCATTTCCGAGGGCAGATGAAGCCAGATGGCTTCATCAAGTACCTGGATGTGGGAGGAGCAGGTCTGACCTCCCATGCACAGAATTACACCTCTTGTTTCTCGCCCATGTCTGACCAGAGTGATTTCCTCTTTGTAAAGCCTTTCAGCCATTCTAGCACTGCGGAGACCGTGGCTGCCCACGAGCAGGTGACCAGCACCTTAGCGAGTCCCTGCGATGGGGTAAGAGATGGGGGTTTCATACTGTCCTCTCTGCTAAGTGCAGCAGTTTGTAATATCCAGGCCAGTTGGCTGTTTTCTGTCTGTCCTTCCTCCTAAAAAAGTGGCCTCAGGGAATGTGTGTCACCACCACCACCTGGGAGGTGGCAGGTGAAAGTTTTGGCTGGGCTTGGTGTAGCTGGGGGAAGGGACTGAGCAACACTATAGAATCGAAGTGTGTTCATATCAGAGCAGAGTTTCCCCGTGGCCCCGTTCATACTTGTTTCTGTCTAAAGAGAGTCTCAGCATGGTCAGGAACATGGGTTTTTTTGGGGGGGAGCATTGACTCCTTGATTGAATTTAACCTGTTTATTCTGCATGGCAAACGAACCATGACACGGGGGATGTTATCTGAAAGCAAAGCCTGTTGGTGTTTTTTTTGCTCAGTTTTAAAGGTGCATTGTAGAAATTTCTCATTTCTTAACCTCCGAGTGTTATTAATTACTGACTGTGCCCCAGCAGGGGATCATTTTTCATCTTGATCATTTTGAGCAAGGGGCCAAATTCACTATGCAGCACTGAACTGCCGAAATGTCAGTAGTGACATTACTCACAAAGATCTTGGTGACCTTACGTGCCCTTGGGCTTGCAGGGACTGAGGCAGCGGCAAGCTTTGAAAACTTGAGCCACTTGTACTCAGATGTCTAAATATGGATGTAGGTGACTGTGTTTAGCTGTAGCTTTTATAACTTTGGGATATAAAAAGTAACGCGATTTTGTGTCATAAATGCCTGCCCTAAATTTGAAAATGGTAATTACAGCAGGAATTCAAAATAAAGATCGGGAAGGGCTTATTTAGTGCAGGATTGTGTGTCAGCGTGTGCAAAAATGCGTATCTGAAATCTGGAGGGCAAGTATTTAAACAGCTTCATTTGCATGCGGCTTGGGGACCAGTGGGGCATCTATTTCAAGGGAGTAATTTATTCTAATATCTTCTTTCATGAGGATCATCAAAGCTGCAGAGAAATTAGTAAAAGCACATCTACTAAATAAAAATCTAGGTCAGCTCTACGCTGTCTTCACTTTTCCTTAGTAATTGCATGTACAAGCAGAATAATCCTATAAAATTGATGTTCCACTGTATGGACTATGAACAGCTCATTCCTAAAACAGCTGAGAGAAGTGTTGTCCTTTCCAGGTAGTATGTCATCACTCTGGAGTTCATTAAGATGATTATGACTTTTGGAAGTGTGTGTTCCAGACAGAAAACAGTTCTTCTATTTAGTGTTTTCCACAAAGGCGTAATTCAAACAGGAATAAGCAAGCCTGCTCCATGTCCTTCCTTATTTACAGAATGTTCATTGTCTGACGGTAAAATAACATGAGTAGAAACTGATATGGGGGCTTATTAATGAGGTTACAAAGTGTACTGCTGTGTCTGAAGGTTATTGTGTCTCCTAAACAAATAATGCTTTTTCCTCTTGCTGTCGGAAGTTCATTCTTTTCTCTGTGGACAGAAAAATATTGTCATGCTCCAAGGCCACAGCATCTAGGAAAAGTCATTCAAATACAGTGTATGAAAACAAGATCTCAGGCAGCCCTTTTTAAGGACAGAAGAAGGAGAGATTAGGAAGGTCTGTTACCATTTTACCTTAGAGCATTAAAAGCATCTTTTTCAGTATCAATTAACTCTGCCACCCCATAAACCCCCCTTCCTCCTCCAAGCTGATTACTGTGGTACCACTGCTCCTGCTGAATTGATACCCTTATCAGTTTATTTCATGCTTCATTTCTTTCACAGCCTGGTTTCCAAAGCTGCTTTGGAAGATTATTCTCTGAACAGTTTTTGTCATGCTTTTTAGTATTCATGCTGGTTCAGAAATACTCAAGAAAGAGGGAGGGGGAGCCTTCTCTTTGTTCTAATTGATTTGCTTCACTTGGAAAGAACATGCTGATATTCCAGACTGAAATAATCCAGGATCAGTTCGCTTTCATTTTCAAAGGAAAGAATGGAGGTATTAAAACTCTTCTTTTTCTTTGCAGCAAGCTCAGCCTAACACAGACTGGCGCTTCTCTCAGACCCAGAGACCTGGAACAAGTGGGTAAGTGCCTCTTTCTCCATTTTTGTGTGGGGTGAAGGTTTCCTTCCTTTGTGTGCTACTTTCAGTGTGGGAAAGTCCATGTCTGGCAGCTCTGAGAATGGGTGTTCCCTGTCATTGATAGAGTCAGCAATAGGGCTGCTTCTGTGTCATCTGTGTTTGATGGGGATGTGACAGCTTGTTGGCAATGGTGTGTTTGGGTTTGGTATCTAAACCTCAAGGAGGACAGTCAGGAACCAGAGGGTGAAGTTGTGAAATGGTAAAGGACTGGAAAATATGTTTCACAGAAAACCCTCTTCTCTAAAGCAGATTTTGAGCATGTAAATTAGGTTCTGAGTCCAAAATCTTAATTTGTCTCCCTGCAGAGAGTCCACTGAAAATCAGTGGAAACCACTCCCTTTACCAGTCAGGGAGCCTTGAGCTCTGTGCTACTGAAGTGTTTTCACAGAATCACAGAACAGGTTGGGTTGGAAGGGGCCACAGTGGGTCCCCTGGCCCAGCCTCCCTGCTCCAACAGGGTCATCCCAGAGCCCATGGCACTGGATTGCACCTAGATGGCTCTGGAATATCTCCAATAAGGGAGACTCCACCACTTCTCTGTGAGGTGTGTGTGAGGTCAGAAAGGATGGGAAGCCCCAGAGACCTGCCTGCCAAGCGACTACCCCTCTCTTGCCTCTGGCCCAACAAGGTTTGCTTGTCTTGGTCCACAGTGAGAGACCACTGACAGCAAAATGTTGTTCTTTGCGTGTCCCACCTTCCCTCCTGCTTCATAAGAAGGGCCAGGGATCCTCTTCAGAGGGTATACTCCCTTCAGTACCATGAGGATAACAAAGACATTGAACTGTGAGTCTACCTTCCTCTATGAATACCCCAGCCGGAGGTTCTTGTGTATGAGGAGATTGGCCCTAGGATAATTTATATGTGTAAAGATTGTGTCTTTTGGGGCATACCCAAGGATTGTACCCTTGGAGCAATCAGGAGTAAGTCTGGATTATGTGCTTCCTTGTCTGACTGAGGCTGGAAGTGTATCTCTGTGCTTTGTCTTTCCTGGTGGCCACTTGGGCAGCTCCCATGAAGGTTGAAACGGTGGCATGGGAACATCGGGCCCTGGATTTTGGTGCCAAGGCTTGTAGTTAAACATCTGCAGCAGCTGATTGTGTCTGGGTCTGCCTCGATAATTTGGTTTATCAGAAAATTAAGAGATTTCAGTAGCTAACTTGTTGAAGGGATTAAACTTTGCTATTAGGTTCTCCGAGCTGATAAATCTAAAATAGAGTGAGGGTTTGATGTGATTAGATAAAGTGTTCATGATAGAAGCCAGCCATGGACTTTAAAACAAAGCTATTGGCTGGAAGAGTTTTCTCAGAGGTCTGTTGAATTCCCCATCACTGACAACATTTTAATCAAGGAAAACCTTTCTAACCATTTACGCTCCAGTTCAAATGACAATTAACAAAGCTTCGTTAATGCAGAAGTACACCAAGGCTGCTGTAATAGTTTTGTTACAAGAAGCCAGTAAATGAGCCCCATCAGAGCACAAGCTCTGCTGCTCTCTCTTCCAGCATAATGCTGGAGCCTTCAAGGCACAGAGCTGATGCAGTCCAGACCTCCTTAGCTCAGTGACAGAGACCTTTTCTCAGGTCATGGGGCAGTGACACTCAGCCCAGCTCTCAAACCCTGCCTGGAACTCTTTACAAGCTCCATCCCCTTCCCAGTGTCTAAGTGGGAGCATCAGCATGTGGCGTGGGAAGAGAAAGGGCAAGAGGAGAAGGAGAGGCAGCCTCTGACTGTTTCTGGGGAGCTGATCTATCACAATGTGTTAGTTCTAGTGCATGAGCCACGATGTCACCCCTCAGCCCTGGGTACCTATGATGGTCCCTGAAACAGCTGCTCACAGAATCATTGAATGGTTTGGGCTGGAAGGGGCCTTAGAGACCACCTTGTTCCAACCCCATGCCATGGGCAGGGACACCCTCCACTAGACCTGGTTGTTTTGAGCCCTATGTCAGTGACTGTTCTGCCAGGGGATCCCATAGCACAGGGTACGCCCTGGGATAGGAAGGAGACTTTGCCCAGGCACAAGCTAGTGCTGAAATAACTGACAAAACTCAGTGTATTTTAATGTCTGATGGTTTTCCCACTTGCCTGTGTCCACATTTGCAGTGAAACAGGTCTTACTTGTGTTTTTACCCTTGTTCCTTTCATCCTGTTTTAAGTTAAATCAAGGGGATGTTTTTATTCTAAACCTGCGAGACAGTATTAAAAGATGGAAATAGAAAGTGCTATCCTATGTTCAGTGCCCAGCCCTGACCTCTTTAGGGATCAAACAGGCAAATCCTGGAGAGCAGCCCACTCCCCATTGTGCTCTTCCCAGCGTTTTGATTCCTGGTGTGTGAATTCCTCAGGCACTGGTTGGTCATATGGGTAGTAAAGAGGAGGCAAGGGCAGCTGCCTGAGCCCAGCCCACTCATCTTAAATCCTGTACAACTGTTTCTCCTGCTGACAGGTGAACCTCTAAAGCTCCACAAGCTCTCTGAACTACAGGGCTCTGCTTGGGGCTTGGGGAACACAGCCCACCTCTTTGCTGAAAAGAGAAAAATGGGATATGCTCTTAGCTCTATTTGACCCAAATTAAATAGCAATAAAACCATGGCAGCTAATGCCAGTGGTTTGGATGGATCCCAGAGGGAGTCCAGCATTGACCCTAAGCCAGAAAGCAAGCTTAAACCCATGGTGTGATTTCTCCCTTGCTGTCTCCATGGGAGCTGGAGAAGAAACAACCCTGTCTCAGCATAGCCCTGCCCATCAAAACAAATCCCACGTGGCTCTGAGCACCTGGAACCAGTCAGAACAGGGAAAACACAGTAAGGCAGAGACTGGCTCTTGATCTGGCATGTTGTTGCTATGGGACAACAAAGGGAATTTGCTCTTTGTTCTGAAAAACAGGAGAGCTCTGGTGCACATGCTCAGGAAATAGGAGCTCAGACAGTCTGCTCTGAAGATGTGGTAGGGAAGCAAACCTGAGCAAACTAATTATGAATTAATCTTGTTTGGGAGAACATCGAGGATAGATTA
Source organism: Formicarius rufipectus (assembly GCA_013399695.1). Classification (NCBI taxonomy): domain Eukaryota; kingdom Metazoa; phylum Chordata; class Aves; order Passeriformes; family Formicariidae; genus Formicarius; species Formicarius rufipectus. Next base: position 563,201 of record VXAU01001336.1, on the reverse strand, counting down.
ATTTGATGATATTTGTGTTTTGTTTTCTAAAAAAACAAAGCACCCATGTTGTCACTGGGCAAATGTAAATGAATCCAGACTGATTCCAAGAAGCACATGCCATTCCCAGACAGATCAGATCAGTGGCTGAAGTGGAGATTACAATTAATTGTCCAAAGTGAAGTAAATGCCCAGTCCAGCAGCATGGCAGGGATATCCTTGTGGGATCATCAGTGGGGGGTTTCCCTGTGAGGAGGGGGGATTGTGTGTGTGGGAAGAAAACAGAGACTGGTACGAGGGACTCATCTGGTTTGGTTTGGTCTTTGTTGTGCCTTGCACGTTCATGGCACTTGCCTGATTCGGGTTGCTCTTTCTTTTGATCTCTGTGTGATAGTTTGTTCAGGAAGACACCTGGCTGAAGTCAGGATTTCCTTCCTGGAGGAGTGGGGAGGGCTCTGTGTTGCTCACAGTTGAGCATGGGAGTGCGACACACCCAGGGCTGTGGAGAGACAGTATGTCCTGGGCATCTCCTGGGGGAAGTGAGGACAATTCTGGGCTGTGTGGACAGGCTGGAAGGAGAACCCAGGCAGGAGACACCCCAGAGACTGTGACAGGGGGCTCACCAGGAGATGGGAAGCTGTGTGAATATCCCTAGTAACCCCAGAGGAGGGAGGAGCAAAGCATGTAAAGAAGATGCAGAGTGCCATTTCACAACCCCCCTTCCATTTATTTTCTCCAATCCTAAATCTCCCTTTGTTAATGCTTCTCAAAGCTGTTGCTAGCCAGGCTCCCTCTTCCAGGCCAAACACAGCCAATAATGATGTTCACTTCACTTGCTCATTCAGCAGCATCACAGCTGCTTTATCTGACCCCATCCATCATCCCCCCCCACAGCAGAAGGGGTTTGGGGCTGATAGTGGAGATGCTGCAGTACTGCCCACAGGAGAGCCAGCAAGAAAAAGAGGCATTTGTTTCATTCTTTATTTTGTATTAATGCAAGAACTCCAAGAACTGGACTTGCAGGACTAACCACAGCCTGCTTGTGTGTGCTGTGGAAGAGGGAGGGGAATAAAGGTGTCCTGTAAATTCTCAGGAGCACTACTGGGGTTTAGAGCATGCAGGTACTGCAAAGGAGAGGCTTGTGGTGCCTTTTTGGGGTGCTCGGGAGGTCCTTCATGACTGTGTACCAGGACACTAAGCCCACATGTGTGTGTCTGGGTGGGACATCTCACCCAGAGCAGGAAGCAGCTGGAGAATGAGACAGAGGAAGACACAGACACCCATGGGCTTACAGAGCATGGGGGTGGATACCCAGCAGAAAGACAACTGGCCACAGCTGCAGGTTTTACTCACATCCTTCCTAAAAATAAACACTTGCCAACCCAGGGGCCACAGGGATGTCTGTGGGTGTTGTAATTTGCATTAAGAGTTTGTGTTGTGTTATAGTGGAGTCAGTAGCAAGTGCTACAAAGCACAGTGGCACCAGTGGGGCTGTGCAGGTAAATACTGACCCATTTACCTTCTGTTCATTCATGGAAAACACGTGGAAACATGCCAGGGCATATGCCAGCCAGAGGTGCTGGACAGGCTGCAGCTTCTCATTCACAGGGGCAAGAGGAGCAGCAGAAAGAACTGCCACTGTGGGAAGTTTAGGAAATAATTATAACCCTCAGGTTTCCATCCCAAGTGCACCCAAGACTTGAAGCCAGCAGTGGTATTTGCTTTGCCTGGTGTGGTTCCACATGTTTTGCTGGTGAATTAGAAAAGTGTAACCAGTCTTTGGGCTAAAATTCCTTCTTCATCCATCTGGGTTGTATTTGCCTGCCTGTTCAGTATTGAGTATTTAGTGATTATTCCACATCTCCTGCAGCATGCAGAGTGTGGAGCTGCTCTAAACTGCAACCCCAAGGCTCTGGGAAGGTGTGAGTGGAGTTCTGCAGCCTGAAAAATCACAGCAGCCTCTGGAAATCCCTTTGAGGGAACAGCCATAATCTAAGTGACAGTGCTCTCCTAAGATTGAGAGCTGCTGCACTGTAGTGGGGCTGTGGATCCCTGAGTGCAGGAGGAATTGTGCCAGCTCTGAAGGGAGAGTTTTCCCCCCTGCCAAAGCCTCTGGGGCTGTAGAGCTCAAATCATGAGCTTTTGTTAGGTCCTGGGGAGCCTGGGAGAGACGTTGCCTTTTTGGGGAGTATTGGAAGGTGTTGTTCATGCCTGATGATACAGCCCCCAGCCTGTTTGTGCGACCTCCTCAGCAAACACCTCAGAGGGAACAGAAGCCCAGAAGCAAGGGCCAGATGGTTGTATCTGTCAGGTTTTGTGTTGCCCTGGTGGGTCCTGAAACAGGAAGGGTTGAAGATCACTCAGTGGGTCATAGTTTTGAGGTGCTGGAGCATGTCCAGAGAAGGGAACAGAGCTGGGAGAGGGTTTGGAGAACCAGGAGTGGCTGAGGGAGCTGAGGGGGCTCAGCCTGGAGAAAAGGAGTCTCAGGGGGGACCTTACAACTCTTTACAACTCTCTGACAGGAGGGTGGAGCCAGCTGGGGTTGATCTCTTCTCATAGGTAGCAAACAACATGACAAGAGGAAATAGCTGCAAGTTGTGCCAGGGGAGGTTTAAGTGGAATATTAGGGAAAGCTTCTTCCCTGAAAGGGTGGTCAGGCTGCCCAGGACAGTGGTGAGTCACCATCCCTGGAGGGATTTAAAAGCTGTGTCTATGTGGCACCTGGGTACAAGCTTTAGTAGTGTCTTGGCAGCTCTGGGTTAATGGTTGGACTCAATGATCTCAGAGGGGTTTTCCAACCTAAACAGTTCTGTGATTCTGTGACTGGGTTTTCCTATCGAACACTGAAGAGAGAAAGCTGTTTTGAAGGACTATGAGGCTGCTCAGGTAGCCTGGCCTTGGTCTGAGCAGGGCTGCAACCTCATGGTGCAATTTTGAAGTGGATTTGGGGTTCTGGGCCAGGCAGGGGCTGTTCTGATGCTGGGAACAAGACCTGTCTTTGGACAACTGCTCTCCTTCTCCCTCTTCCCACAGAGCTGAGTTGATCCTGGGAGTGGAAGCTGAATGTTTTGTAGTGACTTGTCCTGGTCCCCCCCTACCTTCCCTTCCACATTCAAAAGACTACAGAGCTGGTCCCTCATGCCACCTGTGAACACTCCTGCTTGCAGGGTCCATCCTTTTGTCTATTAATAGCCCAAATCTCAGCAGATTCAGTATTTGGGCTTCCTTCTACATCACGTAGCCCTTTTCAGCTGAGTGTTTCCTTCCCTTTGTTTCTTCCCCTTATTGGGCCAATAATCCCTTTATCTACATTTGTCATGGCCCTTGAAGTCTGAGCCATCCGAATCCTGCCAAGTGGGGCAAAAGCTGTAAAGTCTTTTATGGAGAAAGGGAAATATCCAAGCAATGGGATGCACTTCTCATTCTGGAGAGCCCCCAGAATATCAGGAGTTTCATCATCAGTGTTTTATGTATAGAAATGCTATTTTGGGTAATTTAACAGGTGCTACATGTATTAGTTTAATTTTCCCCCCTCCATCTGCTTCCTGCGCAGCTGAACACATGCCATGGCTGGCTGCAGCAGCAGCAGATCCAGCAAACAGGCACAACAACCTTTCCAAAGAATTTCTCAAAATATCATTCCTGACCGGTTTGAGACACTGGTAGCACCAGGATGGCCCTGGGGAAGTAAGGACTGGTCTCAGCTCCATCTCCTTTAGGAGTCCCCAGGAGGGGGTACACTGCACTGGTCCCCCTTTTAGGGACATCATGGGCTTTTGTTCTGCCTCCATCCATCAGAGCATCATCCCAGAAACACTCCAGCAGCTCTGCTGGCTGGAATTAAAGACTCTTTGGTGCTTTGGGATGCTGGAAATCTTCCCCCCCACACTCACGCTTCCCCACTAGCATTTTCAATCCCATCTTTGCAAAGTCATGATCTCAAAGCTGGGCCTCATCCAGGCTCTCTGCAGCCCTTGCAATTGCATTACAGAATTGAATGGGAATGTGTAGAGCCGGTGGAGCATGGGGGAAGGGCTGGCAGCATTCTCGGTCAAGGAAGGGAAAAGGACAGGAAATCGTGGCAATTTTGGAGCTGATTCCATTTTCAGAGACTGGGGGAGAGTGGTGGGCTGTGGGCGTGGGAAGTAGGACAGAGGGATGTTTGCCCCGAGGCTTTGTCCCCAACCTTGGGGATGTGTCCCCGGCCAAGGGCTGTGTCCCCACATGCCTCGAGCCCATCGGAGGCTCAGCACCGTCAGGGATGGATCTGCTCCCTCTCACTTGTCATTTTGCCAGCCTGGGAACGCTCAGGCTGAGCTTTTACTGCTGCTGCCGCCTCCGGCTGGAGCTGTGTGTGGGAGGCAGCAGGGGGGATGGGGAGAGCTTGGAGGAAGCTGGGAGAGAGGAAACAGCAGTGCAGGGGGGCTCAGACAGGGGGGCAGCCTGAGGGGAGCAGGTACTGCCTGGGAATGGGGCTGGAGGAATGGGCTGGGAGCTGGATGAGGAGAGGAGGGCAGGATGTTTGGGGGAGGTGATGGGAGAGTGGGAACATCATCCAGAGCTGGGGTGCAAATCGGAGTGAAAGAGAAAAAGGAGGAGTAAAACATAGTCACATAGCCCTCCCTGCAGTGGGGAAGCCTGGGAGAAGCTTCCCGTGGGTTTGGGGTGGGGCTGGCTGGGGGGCAACTGCCATAGGAGCCAGAAAGGCTCAAGTAAGAGAAGAGGGAGGGTGCTGAGGGTGTCCCAGGAAAATCCCCAGCCCAAGCACTGCCCACAGCCCTGCCAGACATTTCAGAGTGCTAGGGTCTGGTCTCTGCTAGGGCAGTCTGAACTGCCCTCTCCCTCCCCTGGGGCTCTGACAGCCCTGCTCTGGCATGAATAAACTTTTCCAGTTTGTTGTGGCGCTGCTAGGGCTCGTGTTTCCAGCTGCAGAGCTAGGAAAACAATTTTTCAGGAATCCATCAGGCAGTTGTGCACATAAATGTTTGCAAGGCCTTTGGCTGCCATGGTGACGAGCTCCATAGCAACCCTGCAAGGAAATGAATAATTCTGTGCTCGAAGTGGAATAATTCCGCGCTGGAAGTGGAAGATGAAAAGGGACCTGATGGCTGAGGGTGCTGCAAAATAGATGATCAGCAAAGCACCCAGGTGCATCCGTCGTGGGGGTGCTTGTGGGAGCCCTCGGTGATGGAGCAGCATTGGGATGCAGGATGGATGCAGTGGGGCTGTGTCAGGGCTTCCAGATAAGCCTTTTGTCTCGGTGTTCCCTGATTTCCATGCTGGCAGGTTTATTGAATGTATCTGCAGGTCGTGCATGGGCTGTACCTGCCTCTGCTGACACAACACCTGTCCTGTGCTCCGTCTCCACCGTGCCCTGAGCCCCTTAAGATGCTGCACCCCTGGGTTTGTCTCTAAGATGGATTTGATTCCTTCTTTCCAATTCTAGCTATGATGGAAGTGTTCCTGAAAATTAAAGCCAGCTCTTTCCTGAGCTTTGAAGTGTGGAGTAGAACTGAAGAGAGGAAAAGAAAAATCTATTCTATGGAGGATGGGTTTGTACTAAAAAAACCTATTGTGTCCATGGCATTTGTATTAAAAACAGTGAGTTCTTGGAGTCATTTCCATAGGAACCAGCCCTCCCATTCTGGGCAGGATCCCTGAAGCAGCATCCAAGGCTTCAGCCAAGTGGGAAGAAGTGTGACAAGGGGGGTTCCAGGGCCTGCCCACCCCAGGAAGGGGGAGCAGGGCAGGACAGGCTGCCTTCTGTTGAATCAGTGATTCACAGCTGTGATTCACAGCCCTATCCTATAGTCGTGGAAAACAGCCAGGTCTGGCCATCAGCTGTGTGCCTTTTCCACTGTGAGTAGTTATTTTTGGGTGTTTTTAGATTACAGCCCTTTTATTTTTTTTCTGTGCCTCTGAATTCTGGATGATTGCACTGCAAGTAATTGAGGCACTTGAATTTCCTGCTTAGAGAAATGAGCTCAGTACCTTTTTTTTTTGCAACTCTAAGGCATTTTTAAAATAGCTTTTCTGTGCAGCATCATGGGGAGCAGGCACACAGCTTTGGGGCTATTTGTGCAAAATTTGGGAACACTGGGTGCAGGAAGGTAGCAGCAAAGGACCTGAGGGCTGTCAGGTTGAACATGAGTCACCAGTACACTTTTTCTTTGATGGAGACTGACTGGTTTTACTGGTAAGGTTGTAGCCAGCAGGTCAAGAGAAGAGGTGGTTGCCTTTAATTTGGCACTCACAGGTCCACACCTGGAGCACTGTGCCCAGTTTTAGGCTTGCCATTGCAACAGCAACAGGACCATATGGGCCAAATGATCTGAGTGCTGGAGGCCAAGGCAGGGTGGCAGCGGCTGAGAGAGCTCCTTCAGCTTGGAAGTGTGACAGCTAGAAGCACTAGATGATCTTTAAGGTCACTTCCAGCCCAAACCATTGTAGGATTCCATGATTCATGTCCCTCTTTAGTCTTATTTTGTGATCCCACAGGACAATAAAGGGATGCAGAGCTTTGTCTGTCCCCCTGACTGGGGGATACAGACATAACACAGGGACCAGTGAAGCTCATCACAGAAGTTCACACATGTTATCTCCCTCTCTAAGACCAAAAGAAAGGAAAAGGGTCAGAAATGCTGCCCATCCTCTGGAGGTGACCTGAGCTGACTGATAATGCACAGTTACCCCTCCCTGGGGCACACAACTCCAAAGCAAGAGCTCAAAACAACCTGAGCAAAACCCACACATTTCTTGGTACCGCCGCTCCCCTTGTGCCCTGCACCGGAGGGGCTGGACTGTGTCACTCAGCCCCTCCCAGACTGCAGGGACTAACCACCACCCTTCATCCCTGCCTTTCCACCCAAGTGTGGTGCTCAGTGATGCCAGCTCTCCTGTCTGTGCCTGTAGTCAGCCATGGGGCCAAGGGTTATTGTGGTGGGGGAGTGAGGACCAGTAGGTCCTCACTTTAGGAGGAGCTTAGTGAGGTCTGGGGTCCTGATGCAGGTGAATGCCCTGAGCACAGGGTAAGACTTTCCTTCCATGCATTCCCAGTCTCATAGGACACACAGCATGGCTTTGGCAGGAGGCAGGAAAAACTTCTGTACAGGGAAGCCTGTTGCCTGAAGGAGGGGTGGGAGAGAAGAGTCTTTTGGGAGGTGGAAAATGTGATGCCACATCAAAGAGGGAGTTGAACCTGGGCATGCAATTTCAAAACAGAGTTCAAAACACCTGAATGTTACAATTAAAAAATCCCAAAATGTAATTGGCACTCTTGTGCTTTCTCTTCCTCCATCCCTGGGTGCCACCATCGTGATGGGGCAGCTCCCAGGGCCAGGACCAGAGCCTGGGAGGCTGAGGGGCATTTCTGGACAGCTTTACTGCAGCCCTGAAAAACCTGGGAACCTCAAGTTCCAGCTGATGGATGGGGCAGGAGCTACTGGGGTTAATTGGTGGCTGAATGAGTTGTGGTTTGCAATGGAGTTCAGGTTCCTAAGTCCTTTATTGGATCTAGCTCGGGGCTCTATTCCCAGCCCTGTTTGTGACATTAACAGGTCACTGTAGCTCCAGGGCTGTCCCCACCTTGTCCTCACTGCCTGCACAGTGCTGGCATGACACCGAGCATGGGGCAGCAGGACCCACAGCCAAGGAGAATCAGCACTACCATCACCCAGGCACTGGAATCAGTTTGGGAGGTGAGCACGCCTCACTTCTGGCCTTCTTGAAACTGTGCCACCCCACACAGAGCATAGGAGGGATATAAACGGTGCTCAGGATGCCCTGGGATGCAGCAGACAGCAGGTATTTCAGGAGTGATGCTGCTGGCAGGGTCATGCCAGGGCAGTTTGTGCTACTTGAGTCGTTATTTGCATCCTCTAAAGATTAACCGGTGTGAGCGCAGCGGCTGGGGATGGATCAGGCAGGGGGTGCAGAAGGGATGGTTGTGTGGCCCTGGCACAGGTCCTGCATGTCTTTGGATGAGTTGCTTAAGATCAGATTTTCTTCAGAGTACCTGTGAGAGCCCACACATTCATTCTTACCATCCATTATGTTTCACAGGGAGTTTGAACATACATTATAGAACCTCAGAACACTTTGGATTGGAAGAGACCTTAAAGATCATCTCTTCCAGCCTCCTGCCATGGGTAGGGACACCTTCCACTAGATCAGGTTGTTCTAAACCCCATCCAACCTGGCTTTGAATACTTCCAGGGATGGGGAATCCACAGCTTCTCTGGGCGACCTGTGCCAGGGCCTCAGCACCCTCACAGGGAAGAATTTCTCAGGAGTGGTGAAAGCTTGTGTGCATTCAAGGCCTCTCTCCTTGCACGGCTTTGATGCAGCTGGGCCAGTAGCTGCCCATGCTGTGAGGTCACTATGGCAGATCCAACCTCCAAGGATGTGCCAGCGGGTCCATCCCAGTTCCACAATGTGCATATTGAGCCTGTTCTGTGAGTGGGGACTGCAGTGGGCACAGGCAGCAGGGGCACTCAGGCAGTGAGGAGTCCATCTGCTGCACAGGACATGGCTCTGAGTTGGCACCAGCAGTGCCCGTGCTGGCATTTGCAATGTGAGGGGTGCTGAGTGCTCAGGCACAGAGCTGTCAGTGGGAGACCCCAGAGCTGGGGGTGTCTGAGCAGGAATTCATGGTCTGAGCAGGGTGTCAGGTTTTGAGCAGGGTACTGGGGTCTGAGCAGAGTATTGGGTTCTCAACAGGAATTCAGCAGCTGAGCAGGACATTTGGAGCTGAGCAGGGCTATGGGGTCTGAGGAGCGTGGTGGGTTTTGAGCAGGGCACCAGGGTTTGAGCAAGGCTTTGGGCTCTGAGCAGGGCACCAGGGTCTGAGCAGGGTGTAGGGAGCTGAGCAGGGCATTGGGTTCTGAGCAGGAATTCGGGGTCTGAGCAGGGCATTGAGGTCTGAACAGAGTGTCAAGGCATTAGCAGTGTGTTGGGGTCTGAGCAGGGCATTGGGAGCTGGGCAGTGCTTCAGGGTCTGGCAGTTCCAGGGTGTAAGGGCTGGGACCACAGTGGTGGAGGAGGCCATCTCTGTGCCTTGTAGCCTGCTGGTCTGAATACTTTCCTGGGAAATGGGCTGAGGTCTTTCCATGGGAAGGGCTTTCCAATGCTCCCCATCTCACTTCAGGAGAGCTTCCCCAGCTGCAAGAGCATGGCAGCCCTCATGCCAGGGGAGCCAGCACACAGCCCAGGGACAAACCCTGGCATCCCAGTGGGTGGCAAGAGCTGTGGGTGGTCAGAGCACTGAGCTGGGGGAGGAGAGAGCAGTGATCTGAGTGATGGGTCACTTAGGGACAGAGCAGAGGAGGACCCAGGAAGCTGGTGAGATTTTAGGAAGTGGGGAGGCTCTGGGGGGGCTCTGTGAGCAGTGGTTGAGCACAGCTGACACCTGGCAGACATGAAAGCAGGGCTTGTTAGACTGCACACAGACTGCTGATTGTAACCTCAGTCACAAAACTTCCGTAGCCAAAGCCTGACAACATCCCCCAAGTTTTCCCAGGCAGATCTGTGGTGCTCAGCATCCCCATCAGCCAGTCCCAGGGAACCAAGGCAGGTGCCCACTTCCCTTCTCTACTCTTCCTGTTGCTCCAGCCTCCCCAGGACTGTTTGCTGCTGGCTTGCAGAGCTGGCAGCTGATCTTGGACTTTATTCAGAGCAAGTTCTGTGGTGCCAGGTAGTTGGATCCATGATGATTCCAAAGCCCACCACACCATGGGGTTCTCTCACCCTCCATCTTACAAATGAAGCTGCAGAATGGAGCTGTAGCCTGAAATAGCTGGAAAGGTGCATCCACGCACACAGCCTGCAGAAGGAACAGAGGATCTGATTGTATAAGGGTGATCTGGTGTATCTGGGTGTATAAGGCTGTATAAGTCCCCTCTGGGGATTTAGGATGGCAATTTTTATGATACTGCATTATAGTTTTGGGAAGAGATTACAGTATGTCCCTTGGCAGGGGCATTAGAAGTAGATGATCATCTAGTTCCCTTCCAACCCAAACTGTTCTATGATTCTCTGATCCTGTATCAAAATCCTGGTGGGATTTTGAGGTGATGAGGTGCTGGCTGTAGCCTCTGAAGTCAGCAGGAGTGAAGTGGGTGTTGCTGGAAGCACCACCGAGTCCCCAAGTGCTTTTGGTGGTTATTCTTCAAAAGCTTCATGAGGGATGGACAATTCTGAAAGGGTCTTGACTCCTGAGTGTTATTTAATAGAAGGATTTAAAGCATGAAGTGGACAAGTCCAGTCCTCCTGACTGACCTGCAGTAACTTGCTGTTTGTTTTCTTTTCCCAAAGCTCCCAGAATGGAGAGGAAGCTGGAGCCTGGCCGAACAACCAGTTTGACACAGAGATGCTCCAAGCCATGATCCTGGCTTCAGCAAATGGTTGGTGTCCATTGCATGTGGGAAAATCATGACACTTGCTCTTGCAGGGACATCTTGGGTTCATGCTGTTAGACAAGATGCTGGTGGGACTGGTTTGTCTGGATTAACTGGTGTGGTGGTTTTCACCCAGTGTCCGCACAAACCTTCAGGCCCCCCTGTTTCCCAGAGGGAAGGGAAAAGGAGAAAAGGCAAAAGAACAGCTGAGAGATAATGGCAAAGCAAACTCAGAGTGGCTAAATACTTAAATTTATTACTAACAAGATAAGAACTAAAACTAAAAGTAATAAAACTAAAAAGTAAGAAATAAATCAGTCTTAAGAACACCCCTCTCCTCCCACTCCTCCCTTTTTCCAGCAGTTCCAGGGAGCAGGGAATGGGGGTTTTGCAGGTGGTTGTTGTTGCTGCCATTGCTCTTGTCCTGGGGGTCACTCCATGGGGGGCAGTCGGGTCTCTGCCCCCCGATGGGCTCCGTGGGCTGCAGGGGGACAACCTGCTCCCCCACGGTCCTGCCCACGGGCTGCAGGGGGGCCACAGCTCTGAGTCCTTCCCCTGCTCCCCTGGGGTCCCTCCCATGGGGAACAGTCCTCAATAGACGTCTCCAAGGTGAGTCCACCCCCCGGGCAACACTTCTACTGGGGGAAAAACCTGTTCCAGGTGGGTCTCCTCTACGAGTCACGGCCACAAGTCTTTTCCAGGATCTCTCTCCATCTTGGGCCCTCCCGCAGGGCAACAGCTCCTTCCTGCATCCACCTGCTCCTTCGTGGGCTGCAGGGGGGTCTGTGCACCCCAGTGGATCTCCATGGGCTTCAGGGGTGGGGGAAATAACTTTTAGTCCTTCCCCCCCACCTGCTCTAGCATGGGGTCCCTCCTTCTCCTCCTCCTGCTCCAACCTTAGTCTCTCTCACTCTGCATTGTTATCTCATGGCTGGAATTTCCAACTGCCCCACACTCCTAAATTCTTAAATATGTTATCCCGGAGCTGTGACTGTGATTCCTAGTTGGCTCAACTTTGGCCACCAGCAGGAAGTCCCTCCTGGACCTGGACGTCATTGGCTGCGCAGGTCAGGGGAAGCTTCTGGCAGCTTCTAACAGAAACCAGCCTGGTAACCCCCCATCTACTAAAATTCAGCTACAGAAACCTGTGACAACTGGGATGGCTTCAAAAGTCCTTCAACAGATCCCAAAGCTGGTGAAAAAGCACTGCTGTCTGTGTTACCCTGCAGAGGGAAAGGGGTCAGGAGGGATTCAGGCAGGGGTAACAGATTGCTGTAGACAGGGACACCACTTCCACCCAAAATCTATTTCCTGTGTAGTGGACAGAACATCATCTGGCTTGTGATGTGGCTGTGTTACATAGGAGAGACTGTTCTGAGATGATGTTTTATAAACTACTTGGTTCCAGAGGTCACACTAAATGAAACTGCTGTGTGGTAACTGCTGTGAGGTGAGGAGGTAGGAAGGCTGGAAGTTTTGCATGTGGCAAGGCCAAGGAAACAGTAAATGACTGACTCAGTATGCCCAACAAACCTTGTGTCCAGAGGAGCTACCTGGGTCACTCTGCTGAGCCATGAACTCACTAAGGTTTTCTCCACTGTCTGTGGTGGCCTCTCTGCAGCTGTAGTCACAGGGGGGTGGTTTAGGGTCATTTTGGGTTGGTTTGTTCTGGTTTATGGCTGTGTGGAAGTGGTGGGCAGGGAGGGTGTTCCCACACACCCACAGTCTCCATGGCTTTGTATAAAACAAGTACAATTATCACTCTGTGCAGCACTATGGATAAAGAGGCTGTTTTTCATATAGCCTTTATTTATAAATACCGCTAAATCTTCCCCCCCTTGATTTAAAAATAGAAGCAACAGCACAGCCATAAACCTCTGTGCAAAATGCTTTGGATGTTTCCTTTGAGCTGTTGGGAGGGAAGGAATCTGGAGGAGGAGGGATGGCTTTGGTGTTGCTTTCTTGGAAAGCTGCTGCAGCTGAACTTTGCAGCTCAGCACACACCAGCCTGGAGACAGCTGCCATGGCTGGGGAAGGGGAGGAAGGTCTGGGACAAGGGAGTTGTTTACACTCAAGGGAAAGAAACAATGTGAAAATGTGTCTTTTCTCTGAAAAAAATACCATGGAAAAATAGCCTTTGGGGTTGCACATTGTTATCATCCAGAGCCTCCAGAGCCAGTTTCCTCGTTGGCAAATAAAGCTGTTTTTCTGTCTCTAGCATCCCCAGGATCAGAGCTGAGCAGGTCCCTTCCCAGTTAAGCACTGACTTCTACAGAGCCCCAGGCCCTATTTTAGCAAATCTCCCTCAATCCACAAGTCTCAAACAGTCCTAACCTCTCCCACGGCTTCAGTCGTCCCAGGGGGTTGATATAAACCAGATCCATCCTCTAGATAATGGCTTTTCCTTATCCATCCTTTTCTTGCCCTTGCTGGCTCCTTTCTGGGATGGATGGATGGATGGATGGATGGATGGATGGATGGATGGATGGATGGATGGATGGATGGATGGATGGATGGATGGATGGAGACACAGCACAGGTTTTTTCCACCAGCACAGTATTTTCATGTCGCCCCTACTCTCTGTCCCCCCTTTCTGCTCTCACTCTCTAAGCCAATAGTGTTGATTGGAGCAGGCTTTCATTAGGGGCAATGCTAATTGCACATTAAGCTTTGTGCTGCCCGTCCTTGGCTGGTGTTTCCTGGCTATTTAAATGAACTTTATCTCTTACTGCCCCCCACACTGGTATCTCTGTTAGAGCTCCGGGGTGGCAGATGGGACACAGTGACACAGGTGATGCCCTGGATACATCCTTACCCTGTGCCAGGTGTTATCTTGACTTTAGCAAGAGGCAGAGCTGGCCCTGCCTGTGTGATCCATTTGCTCCAAGGATTAAATGGCTAAATCACCCTCCCAAGTCAGAGTACCTGAGGAGCTGATTTCTCCCCAGGGCTGTAACCTTGCTGTAGGACTTCTGTTCTCCCTTCCTGGGCATCCTTCCTCTGGATTTTTCTCCCTTGCAGCTGGGAATAATATGAAAAGCCAGTGTTTTGAGTGATCTGAATGGGCAGAGGCAGCTGTTAAGACATCTCAAGGAGCACAGATGCTCCAGGACACCAGACACTAAAGGGCAGACATCCTGTCCTTAAAATACTCTGACTTCCAGTGGGAATTTATAGAGGTGCCATGAGATGGTGGGAGAGCAGATGGAAAGGCAGCCCGAGGAGGTCCTTGTCCCCCAGGCAGGGCAGGCACACTATATTGGGGTCTCCTGAAAGCCCCAGCAGCAGCTGAAGGAGCACATGCTTTGGGGCTGCCTCCAGCTCATGGAGCCCTGAGATGGTTATTTTTGCTGAAGCCCAAATTCCCTTTTTTCCTTCTCAGGACCATTTGGGACAATGACTGGCTGCTGGTAAAGGCTGAACGTGACCTTCCCAGCAACAAGAGCTGAAGTGCCTTCCTTGGCAAGAGCCCCTCAGTGCCCATTTAAAACCCTCTATTGTCCCTGTTCTCTCTTCTTTTCAGCCTTAATGTCAGTGTTACCTAGAAACAGCCCTTTGGCCTTACCCAGGCCCAACTGGTAGGCTGGGAACTTCATCAGTGGCTCTTTCTGCCTGGTGAAAGCTGTGCTGAGACTGCAGATTAATTCATGAGGACTTGAATGGTGTTGGCAGCCCCCAGCCCCTCACTGTTCACAGCCCTGGTCCATCTGGGATGACCCAGAGGGGACAAAGGGCAGCAATACTTGGGGAAAAGAAGGTGTCCAGGTCCACCAAGCCTCTAACTGGGCTGTCTTCAGCTGGAACAGTCCAGAAAAAAACAGTCTTCTTCATGGCTAGAGTCTGTAGCCCACTGGATGATCCCTGAATATGTCCAGTCATCTCATCCTATGGGGATCATTTGTAACACCCCAGTGGGTGTGGGGTTGAGTTGGTTGTTAACGCAATAAGCTGCTGCTTACAGACATGCAGCTCCCCAGCCCAAGGTCCTCAGAGGCCTCCTAGGTCTGGAAGCCATTTAGTAGGGACCCTGGAAAAATTCTCCTGCAGTGAATGCTTCCACAGGGGAAAGGCAATGGCATTTCCCCATGCTGGGTGCCGGTGTTTATGCACCACATCCCTGCTCCCCAGTGCACAATATCATGCCTGTTTTCAGCCTCGCTGTGTTTTCCCCTCCTCCTGCTCCAGCAGAGCAGCTATAACTTTTCAAACTGCAGTTTCTTCATACTTCCTACCCCTGTGAGGGAATGTGTACACAGTCATGTTTCAGGGGACTGATGGGATGTGGTCCAGCTTTTTGTCCAGCTTTCTGGCTGGCTTAGTCACCTCCATCTGCTTACAGAAAAGCCAAGACAACAGGAGTGCATGCACAGACCTGATCTGGAGTGAGGATAAACGTGAGGGGACCAGCCCACCATCTCTACTCATTGTTTTCCTTTATTCCTGCAGTCTCTCTGCCTATGAAAGGAGAGAACAGCACCCATGGGGTCTGCCTTGGGCCCTTTGGGTGCCCTTCCTTTGTCTCTTCAGACTCCCAGGAGAGCCTATCCACAGCCTTTCTTAAAGGCTGAGATGGGATCCACAGTGTCTGACACAGGGGGTGGCATTCAGCAAATAATTTCTGAGCAGGGCTTTGCAATGATCCCAGCCTGAGCCATGCACAGGCAGCTGCACCGGAGCAGATCATGCAGCAGCTCATGGCAACAGCATCACTTGAGCCCTGCCATCCCCCCGTGCTCATTTCTCCCCCTGTCTCAACACATCCCCCCATCTCCATCTGGTCTCCACCATCCAGCAGAGCCCCGGCATCCCGGGGGGACCCTGAGCCCCTCCCCACTCCTGCGCTGTCTCTCTCCGTGCTGGAGCTTTGCATAGCGACAGGAATGAATCTGCCTTCCCCTCCCCCTGCTCCCAGATCTGGACTATCAGCCTCTCTCTGTCATTGATTTCCTTCGTGCTCGGCTTCCTAGAGCCATTTTGCGGTATTGCAGGGGAGGGATTTTCTTTCTCATCTCCCATGCCCTGCACGCTGAATAAACCTGGCTGGAGAAATACCGGGGGCAGAGTTTTAAATGCGGCGGAAAAATAAATAAATATCGGATTTCCCTTAATGCATTACGAATGATTGCGACTGCACAATATGTTTGTAATGGGCAATTTCAGGGGTGGCAGGAAGGTGTCTGTGCCACTCTCCCCAGCACACACAGTGCGGATGTGAAGGGGGATGGTTGGTGGCACCCGGGTGTGGGTTTGCCGGCTTGACACGCCGTGGGGCTGCAGAGGTTTGGGGTGGGCTCCAGCCGGCTTTAACAACTTGCCCTTCTCTTTCCCCCCCTCCCTCTGGTATTCCCCGCAGAAGCTGCCGATGGCAACTCGACCCTGGGAGGAGGGAATGGCACGATGGGGCTGAGCGCCCGCTACGGCCCCCAGTTCACCCTACAGCACGTCCCTGACTACCGGCAGAATGTCTACATCCCGGGCAGCAATGCCACCCTCACCAACGCCGCCGGCAAGCGCGATGCCAAGAACGCCGCCCCCGCCGGAGGCAACAAGAAGAAATCCGGGAAGAAGGAGAAGAAGTAGAGACGAAGAAGAAGAAGGAGACCTTAGAGCTACAGGGCAGCCGGCTCCAGCACTCCCCCCAAAACCACAGCCCAGGCCGGAGGACGAATGTGAATCTTAATATTTTTTTTTTTTTTTTGTGATGCAAAAGTAGGAAATGCTGCGAATGTATCTCGTCATCATCAGGTCTGGGAGCAGAGGCTCGCTGCTCTTAGATCTCATGATGGAAACCAATCCGGAAGCTAAACCGAACTCAAACAAGTGCCCTGTGAATAATGTTTTATACAATCCCTCGGGTATTAGAATATGCAAGGGCGGAAGGTCTTTTGCCACGTCTTTGGATCTGATTTGCTCCCAGGTAGTCTGGGGCTTGTGCTCGGCTTTGCCCAATGTAAATAATTTTAACGTGGATCTTTTAATTTATAGCCCCTCAATCATTTTTTTTTGAACAGAAAAGGAAGTCAGCTTAGAGCCCATGCTCCACTTCTTTGCTCTTAAATTTTCCACTCATAAAATTCCCCCCCTACTTAATGATAGTGATGGATTTTGGAATTTGAAAGTTGGTAGGGAGTGCTTCAGTTCCTGCTTACCTGTCACCCAAAAAAAAAAGAAAAGAAGTGTTTATATTGCATGAATCAAAGGGAATATGGCAAAGCTGCATCCTAAACATTTTGTTTTGTTTTGTTTTAAACTATAACCACTAATGGCCTGAAATCTGAGAAATTAAAATCCCTCCTGATGTCTGAGAGGCAGGGAATTCAATAAGGAGCATGCTGAGGTGTGCGGCAGCTGCCCCGGCGGTTCTAGGGGTCTCCGAAGAGCAGACACATCTCAAACCTTCTTTGCAGTAAATATTTATATGTACAGTCATTGTTCTTATGGAATTAAGGCTAAGAGAGCCTCGCTCCCCTGCGCCCAGGCTGCTGCCTGGCCAGGTCCCCTCCACGGGGGACACACAGGGACGAGGCTTCACGTCTCTGCACACCGTGTCTGCATGCACGTCCCTCACCTCACACCTGCACTAGCGCAGTAGCTCCACGGACCCGGAGAAGTCCTCGCATGCCCACGCAGCGTGGTGTGAACGCGCCGGCAGCCGCCCGAGCCTCCATGCCGGGGCTGCCCTGGGGAAGGGGTAGGAGGGGGTGGGGTGGGTTAGGGATGGGGAAACTCCTTGCTTCTTATTTGGGCCCCAAAGGTAATTTGGGGTGATAAGGCAGTTCTATAAGGCAGTCGTCTGGGGGTCTCGCCCAAAGGGGTGGGGTCTGCAGAGCTGCCCGTGCATGGCTTTGGTGCAGAGTTGGTGATTGAGTAAGTGATGGTTGTTTTGGTGGCATTTGGGGACCAGACCTAGGCAAGGGACCCAAGAGTAGGGGGTGATGCTGCACTATGGGGCAGTAATTGGGGGAGTGTCACATGGGACCATGTGGGGCCAACCCAGAAGAGGTGATGCTCCTGCTGGCTTTGGGCTTTCCAGCCCGCAGAGGGAACCAAAGGATGGGGAGTAGAGTTTCTCCGTGTGCCCATCACCCTTGCACCAGGCCAGCTTCCCATAGCAAAGCTGCTCTGAGCCCTCCAGGGAAGCACAGGGGGACTTTGTGTAGCCAGAGTGAGGAGAGGGGCTGTGGGGTGGTCAGGAAGGGGCCGCACCGAGTTTCCCAGGGAGAGTGTGTTGTTTTTTCCCTTTTTCAATCACTAACACATAACTCACCCGAGCAGATCCACCCCCTCTCAGCCAGGCTCACCCCATCCCAGCCCCCTCCCCAAACCCAGGGCAGCAGGAGCATCGGCCATGTCTCGTCCAGATCCAGCCATCTCTGGCTCTGGCTGCACTGGGAGCGGTTCTCACCCTGTCCCCTGCAGCTGCCACCTGCCCCCCACCACCTCTAGAAATGCTGTAGCTGAATCGTAGTCTTTTTATTTTCTTTTTAATCTGCAATCTGAGGTAGCGTAGTGAGTGTTGTGTATTTAGTGGCGTGTTATTTTTAATCGCGGTAACTAACTTGTGGACATCAGTATTTTCAATTTTCTCTGTATCTTCTCTCCATGTGGTCTGTGCTCCAAGTGTACGTGAAATGAAAACACGTTTGCCCTTTCAATGTGTCTAATATTGAATTATACTTATATATTATATATATGCTTATATCCTTCTTATACCCATATAGACCAATGTCGATGTGTTACACGCAAGTTTTATACTCTAATATTTATATTGCTTTTTTTCTTTGGGAAAAAAAATAATAAAATGGTTTCTTCTGAATAAATGGTATTTATTCCAATGGGAGGAGCGAGGCACAGATGGGGTCTGTCCATCCTGATTCTGCTGCTTCAAGTGGGAGTGAGAAGGATCAGCCCCAGCCTGGCTCCAGCAGTGGGACTGGTCTTGGGGCATCCCCAATCTTGTGTCCCCCAGGCCTGCTTTTGGGGCATCCCCATCCTCTGGTCCCCCAGGCCTTTGAGTGGAAAGTGACATGGCTGTGGGTCATGACTGAGGAGATGGTGATGCCCACAGCTACAGCCCCTTCCCCATCCCCAAGGGGATCCAGTTACCCCTCTCCATCACTGGCAGGTATCTATCTGGTCACCCTTCCCCAGTCCTAGGAGGATCCAGTTGCTCCACTCTGTCATTGGCAGGGATCTGGTCACCCTTCTGCAGCTCCAAGGGGGTCCAGAGGCCCCTCTCCATCACTGGCAGGGATCTAGTCACTCTGCTTTCCAGGGTGATCTGGTCATGCTTCTCCAGATCCACCCCATCACCAGCAGAGATCCACTGCCCCTTCTCCAACCCCGAGGTGACTCACTTTTCATGATGCCTGGGCTTCCCTCTTGGTGCCTGGGGAGGATGGAAGGGAGGAGAGTCAGGCCAGAGCTCCCTGGCCAAGATGATCCCCCCACCCTCTCCCTGTGGGGGATCCAACACACACTGGAGAAAAACATCCCGTGGCTCGGGGTGTCGCAACCGTGGAGGAAAAAATAAGCTGCTGCTGGCCAGATGTGAGGGGGAGGGTGAAGGAGGCGGGGGCAGGGCAGCCCCGAGAGACACAGACAGGACAGGGACGGGGGCGGGAGGGGCCTGGGGCTGGTCCCTCCTGCTAGTCAAGCACAGGAGGCTCCAGATGCACAGGGCACAGCTCCCCCTTCCTGTTCTCCCATCCCTCCCTACCCAGTGTCTCCATCCAGGCTGAAGCTCTGTGGCCTCCACCTGCTGCCCTGCAGCAGTCCTCGAGTCTGCCCTCACAGGGAGCATCCCTGAACCTCCCTTGCAAACTGACAGACATTGCCCAAATGCCTCTGTATCCCACAGAGATCCCACTCCGCCCTCCTAATGCACTTCCACAGAGACCCCTGGAAATCCCCATGCACCTCTCAGATGGACATCCCCCTGCCCAAATTCCCATTCACCCCACAGATCCATCCCTCCTCTTTTCCCTGAGCACGTGGGGACAGCCCTGGTCACACCACATGTGCACCAAACGTGAACCTCCGTGAGAGGGGGTTCTAACAAAGCATCCTTCTTTGGGGCAGGTGGTCCCAGATCACAGGGGAGGCCACAGGGGTGAAGACAGTGACAGGGCAGGGGCCTGGTGCTGTGGGGCCCCTATGACACTCTGCCCTCTATCCCATCTCAGGAGCTTCTGTCCTTTCCACACAGGACCACCTGGAGTGTAATAGTGACAGATCCAGGGGGATGATGGTGGGGATCAATCACATCCACCATCAGCTGATGGGGAGCAGGGCTGAACACTTCCAGGTGCCACCTGTGGTCTGTCCCCACTACCCAGACACCCCAGGGCACTTGGCATCGCTGCCCCCTTTGCTGGTGATGCCACTGGGCACCTAGAGCCTGATGGGGGCTGTGGGTGGAGGAAGAGAGCATGGTCACCACGGGTGGGGAGCAAAGAGGCTTTGCAGAGTTGTGGGGGTGGGTTTGGTTTGAGGAGCCACAGCCTCTCCAGTGCCCTGAGCCCCACAGTGTCCCCGTGACCCCAGCTGAGGGTGTCAGTGTAAGGATGTGTACAGAGAGGCACAATCGAACTGCACGTCATTTCTCTTCTCTCTTGCACTAAAATCACCCAAGGGCACTGCGAGAGCCAGGAAGGGAAAGGCACAGGCACAGACCTGGCCAATTAGTGCTGATGAAGGAAACCCGGTCAGCTGTGTTAATTAACGCGGACAGGCAGCAGCAGGAATGTGCTCATTCCATCAAAGTGAGCTGAGGGAGGAGTTCCCGAGCTGAGGTGCTGCGACAAGAGAGACCAGCAGAAACAGAACCTGAATCACAGCCCTGGTGAAAAGGATGCAAAGAGTGTGGCAAGATGAAACCCCTGTCAGCTGCTTGGGCTAAGAGACCACCAGGGGATTAGAGGCATCGCTCCCGGGAAGGGTGACTTTAATTTGGAAAGGAGGGGATGGTCATCGATGTGGGATGGGAGTGAGTGAACGGGTGGGGGGCATCTTTCACCTCCAGCTATTGGAAGGACTGAGGGACTCTCTTGACTGGAGCGGGGCTATGGGTTACAGCCACTGTGCCTGGTGTGCAGTGTGAGTGGCTGTATCTGACCAAAACAGGTGTGCCTGGTGAGAGAGAGAGAGTGTGCGTGTGTGTTCAACACAAACTTTGAGGTGGCCTAGCCAGCAATCAGAGGGAGACCTTGTGTCTGGGCCAGGGTGTCCATACTGGGGTGCTCTGAACATCTCAACAGCCAGAAGGGGTTCATGACTTGCATCCTGACGCCCTCTTGCTTCTCCCCCTCCTCCACCCCCTCCTTTCCCCCACATTGGGATCAGCTCAGCACCTTGTCTTACCCTCCCTGCTGTCCCTTGTCATCCTCCCAGGTGACAAATGTGGCACGGGACCAAGGGAACCCCAGGCACCTCCACAGGCAGCAGGGCTGGAACCTGGTGGTATAAGAACAGGTCACACAGTGGTGGAGACCCCCTTGTCCTTCCACTGGGGATTGTTCCCAAAGCACCTCCTGCTCTTGGCAGGGCTGGAGCATCCAGATGCCAAAGGCAGTGTTGGCCCCATGTCACCAGCTTGTGGGGCCCTTGTTCACAGTAGTTACTTTTTTTGACCAACTGACCTTGAAAATCAAAGCAAAACATCAACAAGAGAAAAAAAAAAAAAAAAGGAAAAAAAAAAGGAATTGATTTACCCCAACTGCCCATTGGATCTGTGAGCTGAGCTGACCCATCACTTGGCCACATCCTGCATCAGGCTGTGGTCACAGGATGAGTCCCATCAGGCAGCTCCTTCAGCCACGATTTCACCCAGCAAAGCGCAAGGGGGGGAAATCACAAAAAAGCTGAATTTTCATGCAGTTCCCTCTCATCCCCTCCCTTTGGGGTCCCCAAAGGCAGTCAGGAGGTTGTCCTGCATCTGACACAGACACGGGGAGTTGAAGCCTGCCCTGAACAGAAGAAGAAGCCCCGGGAACCAGTGGCAGTGGGAGGCTTCTCCTCCTATAAATACCTCAGATGGGAGGGCAGCAGATGCAGTCAAACATCACTTGGAAATCTCAGTACTTGGTTTACAAAAGGTCCAAAAAGGACTCACTGGGGCAGGGAGTGCAAAAGATCAGGCAAGGAGAGGAGGTGTCCATAACTGGGGGGTTTGTTGGGAAAGCTTTTCCTGCAGCTCCCTACCCCACCCTCACTCCCCTCCAGCCCCACCATCACATTCCCTGGGATTTTATTCCTCCCTGACACAGCTGGCTCCTCTCACACCTCACATTCCAGGGAGAGTAAGAGAGGTGTTTCACCATCCTCCAAGTCCCTTCCTGCTCCATAAATCCACTTTCTGACGCTTTGATTTATTATTATTTATAATAATAACAAAATGTGCGTGGATGGAATAAAATTTGCTTTTTGCTGACAGGAACCCTGTGACCTCGGTGAAGGAGAGGGCGGAGGAAGGTCACTGCGTGTCCTTCACCAGCCCCGTCAGGACTCAGGAGTTGCCAAGACCTCATCCATCACGTGGAGGAACAGGACCAGTCCTCGGCCACTGTCTAGGCTGTGGGAGACCCGGACAAAATAGGATGTGGTGGGATTTCGCCCTTTAGCAGCCTGTGTGACCTTACAGTGGCCTCTGCTGTGTGGTGGCATGAGCTCCTGGAAGAACACACTGTCTGTCTGTCCCTCCCGCAGGGCAGTGCTGGTGCCCCGGTGCCGGAGGAGATCAGTGCTGAGGAGCCAGCCAGGACCTGAAGTCATGGATTTGGGAGAGGGGAGGGCACCAAGGAGGGGCAGGGAAGCAGAGCAATGCCAGGAGAGGTGAAGTCAAACCAGACAGAGTCTCCACGGGCACTGCTGTTGGAACATGGTGTGTCAGGAGGGGCTCATCTCCAAGGGGACACTGCTGCGTGTCCACCTCGGTGCGCCCCCACTCTGCTGGAACTTGTGGCCCCTGTGGTGCTGTGGGTGGCAGAGCCGGCCATGTACTTGGTCCCGGGGTCTGACGCTGCCTCTGCAGTCAAGAACTCCCTTCTTCTCCCCAAAACCCAGCGTTGACTCCTCCAGAGCCATCCCTGGGGAGTCCCTGGAAGCACAGAGCCAGGCAGGGCTAATTCCCTCAGGGATGTCCCCGGTCCTCATTAACCCCAGGGAGCTGGGGCAAAGGCAGGGCTTTGGAAAAACCCCAGCCAAAAACAAACAAAACAAAAAACAAAACAAAACACACACACAAAAAACCCCAAACAAACAAAACACCAAAAAAACCCCCACAAAAAACCCAAACAACAACAAAAAACAAAACAAACAAACAAACAAACAAAAACCCAACAAAACAACGCCAAGAAAGCCACTCATGGCCAAAACGCGCCCCTGGGCAGTGCTCAGGGGTGCCCGTGCCCAGCACTGCCTGTCCAGTCCTTCTCCCTTTGGCACATGCTATGAGTGCCCCTGTCCAGTTTGGGGAAGGGATTTGCCGCCTCCTCCCCCCACCCCGCTTCGTTTCCGTGGGAATACTACCCCGAGCTTTGCCGAGGCATCTGGAAGAAGGAAATGGAGTGGGATCAGCTGTACTGGGGCATGTTCCCCTGGCAGGGGTAGGAGCGTGGGTGTTGCAGTGCCCAGCACATCCTGCTGGCCGAGGTTTAGAAGCCGCTGCCAGTTTCAGACTGGAGAGCTGAGTCTCAGCCGGGGGAACTCCCCTCCTCTCCCACAGGGTTCAGGACACACCGGGATTTGATTCTGGATTTAGGAGAGTCCTCCACGGTGAACCCCAAGTGACACAGCCCGGCTGGCACAGGGAAGGGAGAGCAGTCAGTGAAGCCGAGTGGTGCCAGAGGGAAAGGAACCCCCGTGACACCCCGGCCCAAGAGCGTCCTGGGGAGCTGCGCTGGCTCCGGCGGCAGCTGCACGATACCACCCAGGGTATGGGTGGGTGCCCTGTCGGGGGTGGCGACCCTGCCATCCTCCCCACCACCTCCAGAGTAGGGCACAGCCAAGGGGGTCCCCGCGAGCTGCAAGGGCAGAGGGGGGGCTTGGACCCCCCTAGAGATGAATGAGAAGGAGGGTCTTCGCTCTGCAGAGTGGGACGGGACGGGCGCCAGGGAGGGAGAGCGGCCAGATGGGAGGGGAGGGAGAGGAAAAGGCAGACAAGGCTCTTTTGTGCGGGGCAGCATCCGGTGAGGGGGGAAGAGGGGGAATGGGGAAGGGGCTCTGGGGTGCCAGGTAGTGAGGGGGCCAACCCCACCCCCAGGGTCCCCACAGTGGGGTGCATGAAATAGTCCACTGTGGTACAGGAAGAAGATGGTTTTTATACAGCTAAAACCTTAAAAAATACTTTAATAATACTGTTGTGGGTTTTTATTTTTTCATCTCTACCCCATCCTTTTAAAATTTGTGTTTTCGTTTGTGCTCTGCAATGTTCTTGTTAGCCTAGCAGTACGTGTAGGGAATTTAGAAATCAAAAAATATATTGGGGAGGGTGGAACAAAAAACCCTGGAGCCTGGCGCTCCACGTGGTGGTGGTGGGTGCCTTATGTTGCTAGAAACCAAGTCTCCTCCCCCACTGCTGAGCACCCCAGGGCACACCTCCCTGCTAAAGCTCATGGGATCTCTGCTGCCCTCCTCGCCCCGAGATTTGGGGTGTCTCCACCCCTCACTGAGCACCAGCCCCATGACCTCTCTCAGGCCACACCAGCCTGGCTTCCCTCCATCCCCTGGGTCCCTCTGGCCAGGCCCAGTGCCAGGTTTAAACAATTATTTTATCCTGGCTCTTTTTTCCTCTTTTCAGAGGACAGCATGGACCTCCCACTCCCCAATTAGCAACTTGTCATTGACAAGCTCATCAAAAAGCTGCTAAAAAAAACCCAAACCAAGAATTGACACAAACTAGGGCAATAATCAGGTCTCTGCCCTCATTTTAAAATTATCCTAGCAGTCCCTTTTGTGTCCATGCCTGGGGGGACCCACTCCTGAAAGCCCCATGGAGCCAGTGCTGTTTGGTTGGCTCCATCCCACACCTGCTGGGGGACACCCCGAAGAGAAAAGGGGGCTAGAGAAGAGGTGGGGACATTTTGGGACACAGGCCTGGCTGGTGGCCATGTCCCACCCCCCCCTCCACCCAAACTGCCTTTGGGAGGATGGGGAAGGGACAGAGGTTGACTGAGGAGGAGGAGGAGTTGATGGTGGCAACTCACTGTAGTAGGAGGGGCTGGAGCAGCTCCAGGGGAACCTTCGTGGTGATGTGCTACCACCACCTTTGTAATGCCATGGAGGTAGGGACAGGAGCAAAGGCTGCTCCCCACCACATGCAGGGGTAAAAGCAGGGCTGTCTGACCAGAAGGGGACAGAGCTGGCCACTGATGGGGTTTGGACACCCCTTGAGAGACCTACCATGAGGTGCCAGCAGGACTTTGGTACCAAAACAGCTGCTGCAACATGCGCTTGGCTCCAGGACCAGAAACACAGCCCACACTCAGCTGTCCATGCACCAAGGATACAGCTTTCCCCCCTTGGCTCCAGCCCCTGCACAGAGCCAGTCCCAAGGACAAACTCCTCCTGTGCCACCAAGCCAGGGCCACGTGGATGAACATTTGTCCCTTCAAAGTGGCCATCTGGGAGAAGGTGTCCTTCATCCCAGCAGGGCTGCAGGGAGCTGCAGCCTGGGCCAGTTCTGGCTGGTTTGACCTCTAAACTCAACCAGTGACTTGGCTGGTGCCGCTTATGTGACAGCAAAGCAGGAGGGCCTTCTGTGCGGTCACCAGGAGGAACACTGATGTCACAGAGCTGTCACACTGGTATGTACAGCTCTGGGGACAAGAAAGTTGAGCAGTGTCACCAGGGCTCTGCTTGTTGGTTTATCTCCGGGGAACATCCATCATGGCAAGTATTTGGAGAGTGAGGGCAGCTCCTGTCCTCCCCGCTTCCCGCCCACCTGGCATTTGGGTGATGTTTGGGCAGGGGGAACACCTCCATCCACCAGCATCCACTCCATGTCTGGGCTCTCAGGCACCACACCAGGTATTCCAAGGTGTATTTTTGGTGCAGGGAACAGGATTTCCAGTCTTCTTTTGGGATGTAGTGGCAGCAGCCTACCACATCTGCACCAGGTCCCCAGCTGGCCACTCCAGCCTGGATGAGGTCCCTGCAGCTCAGTGCCAGAAGGCTTCAGGTTCATCTCTGCACCAGCAGTCATGACATGAAGGCAAAAATCACATTTTTTGTACCAAAAATCATGTTTATTTCTTCGTCTTTTGTACATACAAGCTCTCAAACAGCAATCTCAGAGCACCCATTTCCCACAGCTGCAAAGCCATGAAAAAAAGGCTTTAGATGAAAGGAACTGGTACAAGAAAATACAGAGCTCCCAGGCAAGGCTCCAGGCTGGTCCAGATGCAGCTCACGTATCCCAATTTCTCCCTCATTTTGCAGCTTCCTGGGGCTGCTCAGAGCAGCCATTTGGTAGCTCCTCCCTGCCCTGACCAGCCTGGCAGAGCCCAACACCCCAACATGAGGGTGGCACAGCCCCACAAGGAGCCCCCTGATGCCCCAGGCACCAGGAAGTCAGAGGCACTGATACCTTAATTATTCTACCTGCCCTTTTTGACTCCCTCATTCTTTCCCGGGGCAGTGGGAAGGGGTCAAGCCCTGTATCTAGTCCTCCATCCCACACCCGCTGCAGCAACAGGGGAACCACGGCTCCCCCAGGTTTGAGTGTGGGGACTCCCTGGACTCTGGCTGCCTAAGGGTGAAACAGCAACAATTCTCCCCTGTAAAACCAGCATTTCTCTCTCTTGCCAGCACAAAGCTCCTGTGCACAGGCAGCATCCACCTCATCCCAAGGGTGCAGCTGCTCATGCGCCGCTGTTCTCCACGGTTCATGCACCGCTGGGTCTGCATGCCGGAGCCCAGCACCTGGGATGGTCTGGGATAACACACATCAAGTACATTTGGAGCAGGGAGCAGCCTTTGTGCCCTGCACAAAGAGCCTCACCGAGTGCAGCTGCTGCCAGGAGGGGACTGGTGGCTGTGCCACGTGCCAGGAGGGGCTGCTGGGCTGAGCTGGCTCAGGGGACACGCTCGCCTCCTTCAGCTTTTCGTTAGTGCTTCCAGCCCGTGGTGTGATAACAAACCCCAGAAACACCCAAAATGCTATGGAAAATGGAATTATTATTACTATTGAGTTAATGAACATAAAGGCTCTGGGCAACCTGGCATGTGTCTCTGGCCGTGGTAGGGTGTTGGAACGACATGGTCTTTTAGGTCCTTTACAACTCAAACCATTCTGGGATTCTATGAAAAGTAGATTAAAACTAAAAGCTGCAAAGGCTCAGTGGGGCTCCAGGAGGCACCAGTCCTCCCAGTAGTGCTCTGGTGGGCACAGTTCCTTCAGGAAAGAGCCTGCCCTGTGCTGGGTGACCCCAGCGATACCTACAGACCCCGTTGCACCACTTGTGCTGGGTCAGCCTCCCTGGATGGCTCTCCCAGATTGAAAGGTGCCAACCAGCCTTCCCTCTCAGAGTATACTCAGCCACCCTATTTCCTTCTCCACCCTCCTGACACCCCAGCTCCTACCTGGGCTGGGATCAGTCTGTCTTCTCCCACGGGGATGTGATGGCAGTAAGGTTGTGTACCAGTTCCAGATGATGCTGGGCTGTTATGGATCACTCTATTGCTTCCATGTTACAAACATGTTAAATTAGAACAAGAAAACAATTCAACACCTGGAAGCCACAAGCTGGGGGCAGAGCTGTTCCCACTGTAAACTCCACCAGGATCCAGCACCCTGCAAGACCAGACCTGGGGTCCCTGACTGTCACCCCAGCACTGAGCTTTGGGTAGGGAGGGCTGTGGCTTTACTCTGTCCCTGCCTTTCTGCCCAGTCTGCTGCACCATGAGAACCACAGATGATGTTCCTCCCCTTGGCTTCAGCAGTCTATAGGGACAAACCAGAGATGGGACAGGAGAGCTAAAATGACAAAAAAACTGCCACTAACAGTTCCAAGAGTAAGAAGGAAGATAAATTACCCTCCATATCATGCACAGTTCCCAGAGTGAAGCTATATTTTACTTACTGAAAGCTCTCACAGGTCAAGCAGCATTCTGCCTTTGTCCAGGGGCAATGTACAGGTCGAGCAGCTGATGGTCTCTGTTGTCTCCTCAGGGATGCTCTGTCTCTTGTCACCTTGCTGGCTTTTCTGGGCTTGCTTGGTTCTGAAAACAAGGTGATGTTAAAAACAGGA
This sequence comes from Formicarius rufipectus, assembly GCA_013399695.1. Taxonomy (NCBI): domain Eukaryota; kingdom Metazoa; phylum Chordata; class Aves; order Passeriformes; family Formicariidae; genus Formicarius; species Formicarius rufipectus. The sequence continues at coordinate 535,579 of VXAU01001336.1, read as the reverse complement.
GGAGAAAGCTCCTCCAGGCCAGCTCTGGCACAGACCACCTTCCACAGGGGCTGCAGATGGTTGGGCTGGAGGAGCAATTGGAGCCCAGGACAACAGGGAGCTGACACATTCCCACCATGGGATCAAGGCTGCAAAATGCATCACATTAAGGGTTCAGGCATCCATCTGTTTTCACCCCAGTCCCGGAGAACAGGTGTGGTTCTGACAGTAGTGCCTGATGGGCAAAACTGTGACCCAAATGGGACTTGGGAGGTTCTGCATCCCATGCATCCCATGAGAGAGGACAGTCGATGGAGGATGCTCCCCCCGGGCTCTCACAGGGCTGTGCTGGGCAGAGATTACACACCCTCCCCTTCCCCCCCAACCCACCATACTCCACACTTTGTCCTTATCCATTTAAGCCTCCCAGTGCCGGTGTCCCAGTAAGGAGACACAGACAGTGTCTGCCCTTAAGCCTTTGTAGCCTAAAGCCTGAGCTCATCCAGCTCGTGACGCCACTTTCCAGGCAGTAACCCCGAACCAAGAGGCAACAGGAGCCGGGCACTCTGTGGACTAGGGCACGGGGTGAGAGTGGAGCCTGAGCCCTGGCACGGCCCCATTCCTGCCTGCAGTGCCTCTGAAGATACACTTTTAGGACTGGGAGGAGACGGCAGAAGGGAGGGGAGCTGCTCAGCGATACGGAGCGGCAGCCGAGTTACTGCCCAGGCGCTGCAGGCGTGAGGAATTAACTCTTTCAGGGCTGAAAACCTTCCGTGCTGTCATCCCCAGCTCCGGAAATACCAAAGGCAGGCAGACGAAACCGTGCAGAGCAGGCAAGCTACAGGATTTGGAGACTCTGCTAAGTAACAATCACAAACCCAGCACCCTTCTCACCCTCCACCCCTGAAGCTCCCCCTCACCCCTCCCTGGTGCATCTGCCTCTCCCTGCCCCACTCCCAGCTGCAGCCCCAGATGGACTTGTGGCAAAGTGGCCAGGAGACATCACTTAGGGGTCTGTCCTCCACCCCAAGAAACAGAAAGCTGTGCACAGGGGATGACTCAGACAGCACTTGTTCCCTGTGCACAGCAGGTCTGACACACGGAGGTGACACGCATAGCCTGGCTGGGAACTGACCAACAGCCTCCAAACCTGGCCATCTCCCACCTCCCTTCCCCTTCCAGGTCTGCTGGCAAGATGTCCCTTGGTGAGGGGAGGCACTTTTTTTGGTGCTGGACCCCAGTGTGTGGGCCCTGCGTGGGTGCTGCTGATGGGTCACAGCCCCTCAGGGGTCTGGCACTGAGCAGAGATGAAGCATTTGGTGTGTGCAGACAACACAGGGAGCATTCAGAGCTGCCAGGCTTTGTGCATGGATCCCCTCAGGGCTGCAGCAGGAAGGGAGGGTGGAGCTGGTGAGGGTTGTTACCCCAGCTGCCAGCTGGACTGTGGCAAAGCTAGAAAAGGCTGAAAGGAAGCAGGAGCCTGTACTCAATGCACTGTTTGTCCTCCTCCCCCTGCAAACCCTCATCTGATCCTGCAACCCCTTTCCCCCTCGGGGCTTTGCTGTGCACCCAGGCTCTCCCACGCTCCCAATTCCTCCCCCGAGCCTCAAATTACAGCAGCAGCTTCTTGCTCCTCTGGGCAGAGTCACCTTCCTCCCACAGCCTGTCTCTCCCCACAACCAACCCATTCCCAACACAGCATGAACCCAGCAGACTGCTTCCTCCCTCTCTCTCTCCTTTCCTCCCCTCCCCTCTGCTCCTTGCAGCTCCCAATTACTCCCTCACGCCCCCACCGACACTCTCATCTTTCTCACCGGTGAATTTTCTCACATCCTCCCACCTTTTTATTCCATGAATGTATCCCATTGCTTTTTTTAACCTGGGTAAACCATAAGCATCCGCAACATCCTGTGAAGGGGTGGGCTGTGAAATGACAGCTCGGCATTTAAGGCTGCCCCTCCCAGCTTCATTCAAGCTCTTACTTACAATGGAGAAAAACATCTCCAGTTTATAATTTCATGTCTCCTCCACACCCCTTTCCTGAATTAAGCCTGCACCTGATCTAGCTCACGAGGTCCCTCCTCAGGCAGGGGAACCAGATCTGCGGGCAGCACAGAGCATTTCAAACAAAGAGAAAGCCACAACTGTGGTTGCTTTTCTCTCCTTCCTTTCCCAGGGATTTCTTGATCCCAGAGGGCTTAACTCCTGCAGAGCAATTGGCTGACATTGCACAGACACCCCATACACCCCGTGTTTTGCTCCAAGTGGAAATGGTCAGCCTGGAGCATCCCTGTGTACACTGAATTAAAAGGGGGAAACATAGAGGGCAGAACAAACCCTTTGAGATCAGAAAATCACAGAATAGTTCGGTCGGAAGGGAATTTGAAAACCTTCCAGTTCCAACCCCCCTGCCATGGGCAGGGACATATTCCACTAACCCAGGTTGCTCCAAGCGCCGTCCAGCCTGGCCCTGGACACTTCCAGGGATGGGGCAGCCACAGCTTCCCTGGACAACCTGTGCCAGGGCCTGCTCACCCTCCCAGCCAAGAATTCCTTCCCAATATCCCATCTAACCCTGCCCTCTGGCAGTGGGAAGCCATTCCCTCTTGTCCTGTCCCTCCAAGTCCCTCTCCAGCTCTCTTGGATCCCCTTTAGGCACTGGAAGGGGCTCTTATATCTCCCCAGAGCCTTCTCTTCTCCAGGCTGAACACCCCCAGCTCTCTCAGCCTGTCTCCATAGCAGAGGTGGTCCAGCCCTCAGAGCATCTTTGTGGTCTTATAAGCCTTCAAGCATCCAGGTGAGATCCCTCTGAATCTCTTCACACTCAGTCTTTTGTTTTTTGTTTTTCCTATTGAAATGCTGTCACAAATATTTCTACAGTCTTTCTATTGTGGTTTGTTTCCTGCCTTTCAGCCAGTTAAATATCTGGTTGCAGCCATGTAGGAACCTCCCTCTCCTCCCATGGGAGCTCAGCTTCTTTAGGAGATTGCAAGAGACCCCTTTGGAAATCCAGGTGGGCTTTACCCACATGCCCTCTGCAGCAGCAGCAGGACAGGAAAACTGGAGTTACTGAACATAAATAGCATTTTAGGTAAAGTGTATTTATGGCTTGACCAAGGGATTTCTGGGCTGGAACCCTATGCCCAAAGATACTATTTTTGATCATCCCCAGCAGATCTGATTTTGAGATTTCAGTGGCTTTGGACAGAACTGACAAAAAATTTCAAGAACACTCAGAAATTGCTGCCTTCTACCCACGATACACGGACTTCTGTCCCAGCATGATTTTGCCCACTGGCAAAGCTGCAACCTGCCCTACTCCTCCGGTTCCATCTCTAACCTGGGTTAGAGATGAGCATCATTATCCCCTCTCCCACAGCCCAGGGAACAGCCTAAGCATTGGGACAAGTGTCTGCCCTGTGTACCAGTGTCTTCTTGTTTGAGAAAGCAGAGTGTGTCCCCCCTCATCCAGCCTGGCTCCATCCTGGCTCTCTCCTTTGGCTGCCTGGGCCTGCAGTGATGGATTTGTGATCGATTTCCTGCCTTCACTTCTCTGTGTGGTGGGGAGCAAATGGCAAAGCTGTGACATCAAGGTGACAGTAAAAGACAATGGTTAAGTCACTTCAACCACAAACCAGTTCCAAATGATCCAGCTGAAGCTCTGAGGGTGAGACAAGAGCTGAGCCAGACAGGGGGAGGACACTGATCTCTTGTGTGAGTGCCCTGCCATGGTCCCTCAATGAGCTGCTCAGCCTTCCCCTTTCCCTGACCTCATTCCCCAACAACGGCTCCTTTAAGGAGAAGCCCGGAGGCTTTTCCCATTCCTTCACAGCCTAGGGATGGAGCTGCTCTAGGCTGAAAAGACACAGCTGCCCAGGCAGGATGGGAATCAGAGATCAGAGCTGACAAGGCTCACATGCTGAGCTCCTGTCTTCCTTGGAAGCCATGACGGGGGATGGAGAAATGTCCTGACAACTGGGGATGGAGGAGGACAATACATCCCTCTGGGGGAGCTCCTGGGGACCACAAAACAGCAGACATGAGGTTCATGGCGAGGAGGACTCAGGGAAGCTCTGGGTCCTGTGGAATCCTCTGCTAACACATGCAGCAATGTCAAAACCAGGGTCAGGACCTGGTATGGGTTAACCCCAGTGGGCAGCTCTGCCCCACACAGCCCCTCAGTCCCCATAGCAGGACAGGGGCCAGAACGGGAAGGGGGAGGGTTGAGACAAAGGTGGTTTAATAGGTAAAGCAACAGCTGACCATGCCAAGAAAGCAAATAAGGAATCCATTCATCACTTCCCCTCGCCAGGCAGGTGTTCGGTCACTGAGCAGCTGGTGGTGTTTAGCTGCTCACCATGCTTCAGCCGTGACAGGACCCCATGGATACTGCACTGAAATCACTCTCTGAATGGAGCAAAAAAGGCAGGAAAACCCAAAGGGCAGGGGAGGGAAATCCTGCAGGGATGGGCAGAGTTCAGGCTCATGTGCCTGGTACCCCCCTGCCCCAGCTTCTACCCCCATGAGCAAGGTGTAAGTGGAGGCCTCGTGGCCCTTGCACCCTGTAGGGAGTGAGTCAGGGCCCCTTGTTTTTGCAGGTGTGGAAGGGGAAATCCAAGGGAGGTTGGGTCTGGAATGGCTGTGATGGTGGTGAGTGTCCCCCCAGGGTTTTGATTACAGCAGGAGGACTTCCCGTGGTCAGAGCACACAGCACTCCTCTGAGAAAGGGGTGAAACCAAGTCAGGGAGATGTCAGTGGGTCAGGGGCATGCTGTCACCAGCAGATGAGGTGCTGTACAGGACCACATGTGGTGCCAGGATCCCATGGACATACAAGTTTCTGGCTGCTGCTGCTCACAGACACCAATCCTGACACCACAGGAGGGACACGGACACCCGGCATGTCACAGCACCAAGACACGTCTGCCATGCAGAGGCCAAGCTGATGAGGGTCTGAGTGGGGCAGCAAGGCTATGCTAACCACAGATAAGCCTTGGACCCCACTGAGGCCGAAAGGCAGAACAGCCTGTTACAATCACAGAATTGTTTAGGTTGGAAAAACCCTCTGAGATCATCCAGTTCAACCATTAACCAAGCACTGCCAAGGCCACCACGAAACCATGTCCCCAAGTGCCACACCAGCATGACTTTTTAACACTTCCAGGGATTGTGACTCCACCACTGCCCTGAGCAGACTGGGCAAGGGCTTGACTACCTTTCAGTAAAGAAATATCCCCTAATATCCGACCTGAAAACCGCTGGCACAACTTGAAGCAGTTTCCTCTTGTCCTGTCACTTGTTATCTGGGAGTCCAGCCTATCCCCCACCTGGTTCCCCCCTCCTGTCAGGGAGTTTGAGAGATTGAGGTCCCCTCTCAGCCTCCTTTTCTCCAGGCTGAGCCCACCCCAGCTCCCTCAGCTGCTTCTGGTGCTCCAGATCTTTCCCCAACTCCTTTCCTTCTCTGGACATGCTCCAGTTCCTCAGTGTTACTTTTCCTGTGTGTAAAACATGAGCAAAAATCCCACTACCACAGTAGGTTGTATAAAATGAGTTGAAGATCTCTCTCCAGACTTCTCCTGACCCTCCTCCTGTATGGGAGAGAGAGAAAAATTGTACTTTCACCTCTTCTAAATCTCTACTCTGGTTTTCAAACACTTAACTCAGAGGTCTTCCTCCCCCACTGTTCTGCCCTGGTCACCAGCTTGCAGCCATTTGTGTGGCACAGATCTGGCACCACCTGTTCTCACCTCCACTTTTGGGTCCTGTTTCTTCTGCTTTCTTTTCCACTCTGAGCACATCTCATCTCCTCTACCCTGAATCTCCCATGCAGGGACCACTTTCAGCAGCACAAGATCTGCTTTAACATCTCTTCACGCTGGGATTCTGCTTCCTTAGCCTGGAATCCTTTTTAGTAAGATCTGTAGTCATAGAACTCATGGCTTTAAATTAAAAGAGAGGAGATCCAGACTAGATATAAGGAAGAAATTGTTCCCTTTGAGGGTGGTGAGGCCCTGGCACAGGTTGCCCAGAGAAGCTGTGGCTGCCCCATCCCTGGAAGTGTTGCATGGCATGGGGTGGGAATCAGATAAACTTTAAAGGTCCCTTTCAGTGCAAGCTACTTTGTGATTTTATGATTCTAATAAAAAGTTTGGCATTCTGAACTGCATCCCTGGGCAGGAGAACAGATGATGGCACTGTGGAAGGTGTTCTGTGAGCCAGCACAAATGGAGGGGTGGAGAAGCTATTTTGGATATGGATTGAAAGGACAGTCCACGTCAGCAACCACAGCAATACCAGCTGGGTGTGTGGACCATGCCATGGTTTCCTTGATGGCTGAGAGGAAGGAATGAACAGCAAATAGTAGTAGTAGGTACTGTTTTTCTATCCCTTTCCAGCCCTGGAGCTCTCTGTGGGAAGAAGCACAGAGGGGGCACAGCTCAGTGAGCAGCATCACTCTGCCATGCTCTCCTGCTCTGGCAGGACAGACCACTGCACTGCAAAGCTTCCTGTAAAACATCCATCACTCCAGCCCCATTAGCCACTGGCAAGAAAAACACAGGACCCCGTGACACTGATGTGGCAGGAACAGGGAACTGAGCCCAGTATCTGGACTCCTTCACAGAGGCTTTGTGAGCAACAGCCTCACACCCTGTTCTGCTACAGAAAACAGCATCTTTTCCCTATTATATCATGGAAAAGGACAATAAATATTCCATGTCCTGTTCCTTCACGGGGCAAAATCCAGTGGGTCTCCCCTCTGTATATGCATGGAGGGAATGTTTTCATGCCCTGTGGGTGTGATGGGGGGGTGGGAAGGCATCAACCTCCCCCCTGCTCTGGTTGGGAGGGAGTGAATTAGGACCCACACTGCCTGGCAACGCCTTCCTCCTGGGTAGGAGAAGGGGAGGGGGGTGGGATGGGGGGAGGGATGGCTCCACAAGGATTTCTGTGTATGTTGTATAAAGCCTTTCACTTCCTCAGAGCCCCCAGCTGTTGGGTTATCTGCTGCCTGTGGAGGCCCCTCTGGCTGCTCCACTGATCTCCCTCTCTGCTTGGCCCAGTTGCCTCCTTGTGCCTCTCCACTGAGCATCCTGGGCTACTAATGCCCTCCTGCCCTCTAATCTCCCTTTCACTCCCGTGCTGGTGCTCAGGCCACTAAGGAGATTATCCCCACCGCAGCTGCTCGTCCGCCCCGACCACAGGGGTGTCACCCCGGGGGGAGCCACGTGCGGGGGTGGCACATGTGGTGCCACCACCCCAGTGGCAGCGCAGCTCTGGTGCCCTCTCCTGTCCAGCCCCATCTCCAGAAGAGGTGCCGAGTAGGATGGGATATACTGGGATCAGACACGAGTAGGATATTTTCCTCCTACAGGCTGGGAATTTGGGAGACCTGCACCCATCTGGCCCCTCTTGTTGGCGTGGGAATCTCCCAAGCTTGAAAATGAGAAAATCAGAATTTGGAGCAGCCCCTTTGGAGCACTGGGACTCAGCCTTATGCTCCAACAGCACAGAGGCAGATTCTAAAAGGCAATTAAAACCCCAATCCTAAATAAAGCAGCACCTTCCCGCTACCCCTGCAAAGCCCAGCAGAGTTGGTGAGCTCCGGGTACCAATCTCTCCCCCCTGTGCATCCTCCCCGGCATCGAGGGAGTTAACGCCGAGCTCTCGCAGTCTCCGTTTCCGTGACAACAGCTCCCGATGAATCCCAGAGCTCTAAAATCCCATTAAACATCTGCGAGAGGCTGCCCATGCTGCCTGCCCAGGCTGCCACCTGCCGGCACCCCCCAACCCCAGAGCCGGCACCCCAAAAACACGGCTCAGGGGAGCAGGGTCAGCACCAGCATACTGGGGTGGGGCACAAAACCTGGCTACCAGACCCGGCTTTTGGGCTAGTGATGGCTGGCTCTAAGGATTGAGACTGTGGGAGTCCCCAGAGCCCTAGGGGGCTCCTAGGAGGGATGGAGCACCCCATCACTGTGGGTTTGGGTGGCAGAGATGCTCCTCTCAGAGAAAACCAGTTCAAATTCACCCACAAAGGGGATCTCAAACTTTTGAGGGCAGGTTTGAGCAACAGCAGTGAGCCACTTGCATCTAAGTAGGGCTTTTGAGGGTTTTACCCATCTGCTTGTGGAAGGTCTGGAGGGCTGCAAAGGGTCTCTGAAGCTGAGACAGGGCAGGGGGACTTTAGACTGAACTCATCCTGAGCCTGACAAGGGGTTTGGTAGGCTGAAGAAGGGTGCTGTGATATGGATAATTACAGTTCCTGCCTCCCTGAGCAACAGCACAAGTGGAGTCCTCATGGCCTTTGTGACCTCTGCTTCATTCATTCCCAGCTTTAGTGTACTCAAGGGTTTTTAAACACCCTCTATATTTGATTTGATAAATTTGGGCTTCTTCCCTCTCCTTGCTTGCACCACTGCCTGCAATAAGAAAAGGACATCAGGAGTAGGTGAGGAGGAAGTTAGGGAGGTGCTACTCATTTAAGGTGATCACAGAATCTTTAAGCTTTTAAGATCAAGTCCAATCATCAACCGAGTACCACTGTGTCCATCATTAAACCATGTTCTCAAGTGCCACATCCACACTTTTTGAACACTCCCAGGGATGGTCACTCCACCCCCTCCCTGGGCAGCCTGTTCCAAAGCCAGTGATGCTCCTGATGGCATTGCTCAGCCAATGTGCTCCTGCTGTGGGGAGGAAAATCACCCACTGTTTGGTCTGGTGTCACACAAAAGGGTTCTCTGGATACTGGGCAAACAGGGCACTGACACTCAGGAGATCATATGGAGGATCCTATGGACCTTCCTTGGTGGAAGCAGTACAGGAGAGAATTGGCACAATCCTTGAGGGAAGCTCAGGCAACAGCACAGGGACAACCCATCCCAGGGTGCCTGTTACTGGGGCTCAGTGACCTTAGAGAGAGAACCTGGACACAGTGTCCAGGTTTATTATAATACAGCTCATTATATAGTATATAATATCTATAGAAATCATATGTACAATATATAAACCTTATTATACAGTAGGTCTCCTGCAGCTGAACCTGACTGTGGGACTGCTCAGATGTAGACATTGCTACCTCACAACTGTATCCCAAATTGCTCCCCTGCACTCTTGGGTTCAGAGGTGCAGCTTTCCATCTTTTCCTTCCATTCTCAAATGCTGCCAAGTCAATTGTATCCTGGGAAAAAGCCTCTCCTCTGCCTAGGGAAGGATGGGATAGGAAGCAAGCAGGGAGTACACAGTGCCTTCTTCACCCTCCTCCCCATCTAACTCCATCCCTGGTTATGGGAGGGAAAACACACAGGGACTTGCAGCAGCAGGAGCCCTGGAAATTCTGGCATCTGCAGGATCCAGGGGAATCCAAAGGGGCCAGGGATGAAAGCTGACAGAGAAAGAAAATGCTCTTTTTGAGCTACAAATGCTGGCACAGCTGCTGGCCAGACCCCCTTCCAAAACCTGAAACATGCCAGCAAGGGGATGGCAATCATTAACTGGCTCATTTGTGTGATTTAACCATTTCCACCTCCCCCTGCCCCCTGATTAAACTCAGATTCCTTAAGATTTTCAGCACCCCAGTGCTGCAGTGCCTGGGGCTCCCCCCCCCAGCAGCAGGAAGGGGCTGAGAGAACCTCTAATGGAGTAGACAGGGCTCTCTCTCCCCTCCTTCACAGCTTTTAAAGTCAGAAGCCATGGGCACACGGTTTTTCTGCAGGGACAAATGCCCAGGAAAGATGCCAAACAGCACCCAGGGGAAATCAAGAGCAGTCGGATGCTCCTTTCAAAGGCAGAGGCTTGGAAAGCCCCTGGTCTCAGAAGGGAATGGGGGGAAAAAAGAGGCCTGTGTCTTGCAAATAAAGCAGTTGGCTGAAAGCTACAGGGTGATGTAGGATGGATGCTGAGCAGGGTGGGGACCTCTGTCCAGGGGAGCTGGGACACAGCCCTGCCAAACACTGGGCAGGCATTTATTTTTTGCTGTGGAGAGCCAAGCCCTTGGAGTTCCTGGGCTCAGCAACAGCAGCATGGGGGTCTGCAGCCTTATCTGTGCGTGCTCTGGATCAGGATCCCTTTGTCAGAAGCAGCAAAGCAACAGGAGGTTGGGAAAGAGGAATGTGAGAGCTCACAAAGCATCTCACTGTGGGAGCTGAAGCTGCCAGGAGGAGGGGATGTGTTTCAGGAAACCCAAAGAGGCAGGAAATCAAGGGAGAGGGACAGTAATTGAGTCCATATGTTGGAAGCAAAGAATGCATCTGGTAGCAGGGAGCAGGCAAAGGGAGAAGGCCCATGCTGTGGGGACAGCACAGGACATGCAGAGTCACATTAACCTCCTGGACCAAGCAGAAGGTTGAATTCAGACCAACCACAACTGCTGGGATGGGTCACTGGTCTCTTGTTACAGAGTGTGTCTGTAGTGGCTACAGGCTCAGGAGGCTTCCAGACTTACATTCATTAACATCCTTTATTTAATGGGTAATGTTGCAAAAAGCTGAAGGAAATGGATTTTTTTATTGCTAAGTGACAGGGTTTGATCTACATCCATATCCCTGAGCATGTCTGGAACTGGGAAGGAAAGTGGACAACATAGGAAGTGCCAGGAGGGATATCAGGTCCTTCTGCTCCCTCAAAGCAGCACAGCTTTGGGGCAGTAGTACCTGCTAATGTAGGATTTACTCATTTAGAGGTAAGGGGCACAGTCAGGGTGATGAATGAGGAACCTGGGGCTGCACAGTCATCACGAGGCCATCCCACAGAGCCAATCCCACAGAGGCCATTCCACTACTTTAGGTATTCCCAGGTCCAGGCTACAGCACTAGGAAAGCTCATAAGAATATTTATGGCCTCCCCCCCTCCTCCCTTTTAAAACACATTTGCAAAGAAATCTGAAACTTATGTGGTTGGACTAGAGGAGTCTGGCACAGCATCACAGCCTGGGAAGGGAAAGAAGAGCTCTGGTGCTAATAACCCACTGAGCCTCCCAAGAAATGAAGGGAGGAGATGGACCACAGGAATACAGCACTGAATGGGTGCACAGGCTTTGGTTTGTCACGCAAAATGCTGTATTTTATACAGTCAAAAAGCCTCTCAGGAAGGCTCTCAGGTTTAAGAAGGTTCTGTGTACCTCAGCAGGCTTTGCACATCACTGAAAATGGGTTTACTGTGAGAGGCCCCTCAGCTAAATGTAAAACTCTGCAGGCAAACCTGCAAATTGCTGCTCTCAGGACTTATGTTCTCAGTAAACTGCAACACCACTTGTGTTGTCCCAGCTCGCCTAGGAATCCAGCTCCACAGCATTTCTCCCTTCAGCTGTAGCTCTCTGCACCTATTACCTGTAGGGTTTTGCATCCAGTCCAAAGATTCTGCTGCCCCAAACACCCAGTTGTACCCCATACCTGCATTTGTGTCTGCTCCCTGCTGCTCTCACTCCTGGTGCTTCTCCTCTGCCTCCTCCCTCACCAGTTTCATACAGCAGATCATGTTTCATGCTGCTCCTGATTCTCCATGGCAGCTTCCTGCAGGACAGGAGGAACAGCTGCTGTGAGGCTGCAGGATGGGTGGGAGCAGGGGAAAAAAACACACAATAGTGGTTAAAATCCCCCTTTGGAAGGGGGAGGGTGAGGAGCATGGCAGAGCTGAGCAACAGGGCTCTGAGAAATCTGGTGTAGTAGAAGATATCCCTGCTCATTGAAGAGGGGTTGGAACTAGAGATTAGGAGGAAATTCTTTCCTGTGAGGGTGGGGGGGACCTGGCACAGGTTGCCCAGAGAAGCTGTGGCTGCCACAACTCTGGAAGTGTCCAAGGCCAGGTTGGACAGGGCTTGCAGCAACTTGGGCTGGTGGTAAGATGTCTCTGCCCATGGCAGGGAGTTGAACTGGAAGGTTTTTAAAGTCCCTTCTAACCCAAACTATTCTGTGATTTCATGATCTGGACAATGCAGGAAACAGTTCAGGACTGAGAAGAAAAGGCATTTTACTCACCAGAAGCCTCTTTCTGAAGTTACTAAACTCTACCTAGATGCTACCAAGTTACATTCTGGGGAGCAAACAGGAAGCACTGGCCCAGGACTGCACAGAGACCCTCTGGTTTGAGAACACCCTTTGCAGCTTCTCACATGTATCTTTGCATCCTTTACGCTGCAAAACCCAGAAGCCAAGGGACGTAAACCACAGATCAGGTGGAAAACACCAGAGTAAGTGTCAGACCATGGAGTACTGCAACATTCCACCCCTTCCGAGGTTCCTCCCCACTCAAAGGTTTCACCAGACCATAATGTTGAGATGACCTCAGCCCAGTCTGCTCAATGCTTGGGTGACACACCTCCTGGTTCAAAGGTGGACAAGGGGAAATGGCCTTAAGCTGCACCAAGGGAAGTTCAGGTTGGACATCAGGAAGAATTTCTCCATGGAAATGGTGGTCAGGCATTGGAAGGGGCTGCCCAGGGAGGTTTGGAGTGCCCAGCCCTGGAGGTGTCCAAGGAATGACTGGACATGGCACTCAGTGCTCTGGCCTGGGGAGACAAGGTGGGGATTTGGCACAGGGTGGACTTGGTGATATTGGAGATCTTTTCCAAACTCAGTGATTCTGTGATTGCGAGATTCCATGATACAGCCCTGACTGCTCAAAGTCCACCACAACCCTGAAACACACAGACACTCAGAGCACCCCCTGGCAATCCCACAGCCCTGCCAGCAAACCACCAGGCTCCAAGCAGTCCAGAAACTCCAGGAATGCAGTCAGGCAATGCATTTTTAGACACCAACTGAGCAGAGCAGTGATCCCTTTGCACAAAGCTGTCAAGGAAGCTCAGAATGACAGAATTCCCTGTGGATGCCAAACAGCATCTCTGCAGCACTGTGAGCTCCCCCCCAGCTGCAGAAGAGCATTCCATGGTCCATACCACACCAGAAATGTCTTTTCCCGTATGTCAGACCCCCTCTTTGTCCAAACTTTACTGATACCCATGAATCCCCTCTGCCATAGCTCATCGCTACTTTGAAAAATATTTCTTCCTAAAAGCCAGAGGATATTGTCAGCTTTTCCCCCACAGGTTTTTCACTCTTATCTGTGTCAGCTGAAGGGTTCAGAATATTCCACCGCACATTCAAAATCCACCCTTTTGTCCTGTTTAATCTTTCCCTCAAGTTCTCAGCAGACACTGAAAAAACAAAAAGACATTTTAGAGAAGGACATTCCTAAAATGTTTGCTCTAAGCAGGAGCAGTTTCTATCCTGCAACTGTCATCAGGATTCCAGTTTTACTGTCTCAAAATCCCTTTGACCTCACTGAGTGTGGCTCATCCCCCCTGCTTAGACCCAGGCAAATAGCTCCCCCAAAACATAATTAACTGCTTCAGGCAATATCTTGGTGTTCCTCAACAGAGAATCTCCCAGGAAACATGGTCCTTCCTGTTCCTGGATGGTGTGTGTGTGCTCAGAGCAAAGCCAAAGCTCATCACAGAGATATTCACATGTATTTTCCAGGCAGATCTGAGAGCTCTGCAGTATAAATTCACATTAAAGCAGAACCAAAGCTCTCCCTTCTCTCTTTTTTTAACAATATTTTTGTATGGGACACACACTACATGCTGTAACAGTGAGGAGGAGGGAAGGAAAAAAAAAAGATATTTCTTTGGACTTAATATTTCAATCTGTTTCAAGACTGACAGCTTGAACAGTGAAAAAGACCCTGAGAAGGGACTGCCCAGCTCCAGTGCAGTCTGAGGTAAGGGAGTGGACTGGGTTATACTGGGGGCATTACCGTATGTTAGAAGGAGGTTTACAGCTGAGTATAAATATTAGACCAGGTAAGACATAGAAATATAATATCAAGTTAATAATAAGTATAATTATAAATAATAATAAATATAAATATTAGACTAGAGCAGAGTTTGGGGACAGCACAGTCAGGAGGTCAGCAGAGAGTTTTTGTCCTCTAAGGGACGGACGCATCTGCAGTCCATATCATGCCTCCTGCTTTCCTTCCTCCCTGGACACTGACTCAGCACCACCAGCCTTTTATCACAGGACAAAATAATAGGTATCCTTCCTCCCAGGCATCACATCTGCTGTTCCATCAATAATTCTTTCCCTGCACAGTCCAGCATGGCCACAGGCTTTAAAAGGAAAAGGTTTCCACTGCAACCACACAAATAGAGCATCTTTGGGATGCAGTTTCAGGCTTTGCAGACACAGCAACGAGCCAAAATTGTCTTAGCTCAGAGCTGCTAAGATCCAATCCCCTGTTCCTGAGCCACATCAGATCCTTCTGATCCCAGCACTGGGATGTGAGCAAATCTGCTCAGGAAAACAAGACCATGCAGGAGGTAAAGAAAGCCTTGCCAGCAGGTATTTCCAGGAACTGGAAATCCTCTGGGTGTACTTCCTTGCTACCCATATGCTGGGAAATAAACCTGGAGGGCACCAACCCCTGAGCTGCCCACCTTGCAGGGAGCTCAATTCTCCCTGCTCCAGAGTCCCCAGGCCATGCCAGGGCTATCAACCTGCAGAGATCCACAGTAAGGGGTCTTCTCCTGCTTTGAGCTGAAGAGATGGAGCCCACACACAGGACTGTGCTCAGGCTGTCCATAGAAGCTGTGGCTACCCCATTCCTGCAAGGGCTCAAGGCCAGTTTGGATGGGGTTTGGAGCAACCTAGGAGAGTGGAAAGTGTCCCTGCCCATGGCAGGGGGTTGGACTAGAGGCCTTTAAAGGTCCCTTCCAACCCAAACCCTTCTGTGACCCTCTAGTAGGTTCAGGGGGTGTGCAGGCACTAAGGACTGACAGGCAGAGATCTGTTCTTTGCTCCCACTTTGTAGGATTAGATGCAGAATGCATTAAATGATGCCTGCAGTCCCCCAGGCTTCAGACCTATCAAAGAGTTGTTTCCTGCTGACCTGAGGCACAGTCTAACACAGTGACAAGCAGAGAAATCAGCAGGAGGGTGAGGTGGAGGGATGTGTTCAAGCAGAGATCAAGAGATGCTTCCTGAGATGAGCATCACGGAGCACAGCTGTGCCACGGAGTCCTGCAGCAGCACAGGCACGTCTGAAGCAGCTCATTGGGCAAGACCTTCTGCTTTTTGGGCTCCCACATGACAGAAAATAGGCAGTTACTGAGGAACAACTGCTCTCATTATGCTTCCCAACTTGTTATAGCAACCAGAACTATTTTTGAAACAGGCAGGTTCTGTCTTCAGAGCAGTTTTACATTCAGACCCCATTCTCAGGACAGCTCACAGGATCACAGAGTGGTTTGGGTTGGAAGGGAGCTTGAAGCCCATCATGTTCCACCCCTGTGCCATGGGCAGGGACACCTTCCACCAACCCAGGTTGCTCCAAGCCCTGTCCAGCCTGGCCTTGGACACTTCCAGGGATGAGGCAGTCACAGCTTCTCTGGGGAGCCTGTGCCAGGTCCCCCCCACCCTCACAGGGAGGAATTTCTTCCCAATATCCCATCTAACCCTGCCCTCTTTAGAAGATCTCAGACCAAATATACATTATCAGGGCCAGGAATGGACTTACAAGGTTATCCAGGAGTTGAGGATGAGGAAGGAGAATCTCAGGCTGCAGACTCAGGTTACACACACCTGGGCACAGGAGATGCTTTCAGAAGGATCACCAGCAAGGGCTGAATGAATCAGCAAGGGCAGAGTCATCATCCTGTCCAGAGAGTGTCCTCTGAGCCGAGTGCATCTGAAGTGTAAAAATAGTGCTCTGATCAATAAAAGGAAAAAAACTACAGGAACAGGCATTTCTGAGGTATTCCATCCTTCCTGTATTTTAAAACTTTGTAAAGGTTCCAGTATTAGGAACAATATCAGATTTATTTTCCACTCCCCCTTTTTCTCATTTGAGGTCATGGTTTTAAGGAGCTCATCTTCTTTGGTTCAGAATTCAGACATGGGATGTTGCTCTCCTAACTCCCACCTCGCCCCCTTCTCCATTAGCCCACAGCAAGGCTAAACAGGACTGGGAAAACTTAACAGGCCCCTTAGATCTGAGAATTTAGATCTGACTCCTGGAACTGAAGAAAGGGGAAAAAAAAAAATCAGGACGAGATTTTCCTACTAGCATTGCACAGCCAAAATTTTATTATTGTGGAATTAAATGTGTCTGGATGAAATTACTTTTTCCACTGGAGTTTTACCAGATGCATTTCAAACATAAGATTTCTCCTATTGGACAATCCAGAATTCCACATCTTAAAAAACCAGACCCCCTCAGGATATTTTGGGAGACAAATGGGGAGCTCTTAACTCTCCTTTTCTTTTTTTCCTGCCTTTAAAAAAGGCAGGATGGGGGTGTGAAGCCAAGCAACCACATTTATGAATGGAAACAAGGATAAGGAACATACATTTTCTAGAACACATATATAAAGAAAAACATTGTTTGAATCTTAAAGACCCATCAAATCCTAACTTCCCTCATCTAGATTCTCCCCAAATCAAAGTAAGTTGATAAAACTGCCTTCCCTACAGGACTAGAGTGCATTTATCCAGAAATTTAGAGAATAAAACTGGACTTCAGCAGCCCAAGGGGAATAATTGCTGCCCAAGGCGGTAAAAGACACTGGTAGCCTTTTTTTTTCCTTTCACCAATTAAGCACAGACTTTAAATTCATTCATGGCTGGTCATAAGGATGCTAAAAAACATTCCCAGGAAGCAGCCAAAGAAGAAAAGAAGACTATGGAAATAAAGTACCTACTCTCAGACAGGGTGTGGAGCAGACAGAACAAGCAGAAGAGGTTTTCTAGTGGCATTTTCCTTGTAAAAGTTGACAAATCCAGACCTGAGACTAACCCTTGAGCCCACACAGTGCCCTAGCCTGCAGATCTCTAAGTCCTCTGCCTTATCTCCCTAAATGAGCCCAGCTCTGTTGCGCTATGCAGCAACTGGAAGTAATTGCAATAGGGGAGTTAATTACAACTGCTGGGAAAGCCCATCTCCCTTTTCCAGCCCTTTCTTTGTGCTGTGACCTCGCACCAGGACCCTCCCGAGACAACAATAGGGGACAAGGGTCACTAAAACAACCACTAAACATCACCCAGAGCCGGGCAGTGCTGAGCTTAATGGGCAATTAGCGCTGCAGCATCTGCCCCTAATCAAAGCCGGCTCCAATCAACACTCCCAGCTTCAGGATTGACAATGGGAAGGTTTAAAGAGTAAGACAAGTGTTTGGGGGACTCCTTGCTGCACTGGAGAAAGAGTCCTGCTGTGGTCCCATCCCAGGTGGTCACTGGGGAGTTTTCCCTCTCTTTTCTCCTATTTATTCTCCCTCCACACACCCCAAAAAGGAACCTTTACTGCTGAAGTTGATGTTTAGCACCAGCACCAGATTCTGAGGACAAGTGTGTATGTGTAAGCGGGAGAGAGAGAGCCTGTCTAGTCATGTTTTGTGCAACATTATATAGGGAAAACTCTGCAAGGAGCATGGAGTGGGAGGTGGAGTGGGGAATCACACAAGGAACAAAGCAGTGACAAATGCAATTTTTTTTTTTCATAGGGAAAGATGCTGATCTCTGCTTGCATGACTGGAGGAAAAGTCACTTGGAATCATGGGATGGTTTGGGTTAGAAGGGACGTAAAAGATCATCTCATTCCACCCCTACCTTTCACTATCCCAGGTTGCTCCAAGCCCCGTCCAACCTGGCCTTGAACACTTCCAGGGATGGGGCAGCCACAGCTCCTCTGGGCAATCTGTGCCAGGGCCTGCCCACCCTTACAGGGAAGAATTTCTTCCCAAATATCCCATCTAATCCTTCCCTCCATCTGTTTGAAGCCCTTGCCCCTTTTATCCTGTCACTCCATGTCCTTGTCCAATGTCCCTTTTCAGCTCTCTTGGAGCCCCTTTCATCCCTGGAAGAGGCTCTAAGGTCTCCCTGGAGCCTTCCCATCTCCAGGCTGAACAATCTCAATTCTCTCAGCCTTTCCTAAGAGGAGGAGTGCTCCCTTCACAGAAATCTTTAGTGAGATAACCTCATTAAAGACGTCTCTTGCCTTAGACAAATGCAGTGATGATTACAATATCCACCTGCAAGTCAAAGCTCAGTGCAAGACACTGAACTCCAAAGGATTTGTGGAGAGGCACAGGGGGAAGTGTTTCAGGAAATATGTTTGCAGGTTTGGTGCTGGAAGAGTGACTGAAAGATGCCCACCAACATCAGAGTCCCTAAACCTTCCCACCCCTCTCCTCTGTGTTACAGTGGAATCAGGATGTCACAGACATCCCTTCTTCAGGAGCATGGACAGTCCCACCAGCACTCCTGGGACTCACACAGGGACAAGCTTTGCACCCTTCCTGCAACTCTATCAGCTCCACACCAAAGGAGGGATGACTGGGGCATCCCACTGCTTGGTGACCAACACCTCACTCCTTCACCATGGGCTGGGATAAGCAGGGAGGGGTCTGTGCCCATCCCAGGGTGACCACAAAACCCAAGACTTTGGTACCCTGACCATGGGAAGGCGGCAAAGCAGCTCAAAACCCCAACTGTGCCGGGCACTGCCCCCTCAGCACAGGGCTGTGGGAGCCTGTGGCACCTCCAGCATTGTCCCCCACCCTGCCATCACTCCCTGAAGCAGGATGCTGCCCAGTAACAAGGCAGGGGAGGAAGAGCATCCCTCCCTCAGAGCTGACCTATGGCTGTGCTGCTTCCCCGTGCCTCCGCCGCAGCCGGGCTGGCGCCTGGGGCCAGCACGGAGCCACTGACCTATTTTCGTATATGCAGGCATGCACAAGATCACAGACAAAGGGAGCTTTAGCTTAGGATATTTAAAGGAAAAGATACTCATCTGACCACCCCCAGGAACCACAGTGGCTCTCGTGACGTTGGTTTTCTTCCCGAGCAGCACTTTGGTGTGTGGTTCTGGGAAGGGGAAAAACCAGCGTGGAGCAGTTGGGTGAAAAGAAATCCAAGACCTCCATTAAGCTGCAAAATCACATTTTTAGGAAAGTAACAATAGGGATGGAAGAATGTGGGAATAAACTGGGCTTAGGACTTGGTAAGCACAAGGGCAACTAGAACTCAGGAAGGAACAGAGTTGAGTAACAAGGAGTGGTTCTGCAGGGATATCCCCCACCTCCCTGACAGTGATGGATGAGCTGCTTGTGCAGACTCATCTAAACAGACTAGAGACAAGTCAGCTTTCCCAGGAATTTTTTGTTCAAGTTTGTTGATGGATTTGGCCCAATTTTTGAAGTGTTCAATCCACACCTCAGGCAGGTTTTGGGGCTGGTTGGAAGTTAGTGGGGTGCATTTACACCAGCAACTGTCTCTGTGAACATACCTGTAAGGGTGGAGGCCCAGTAGTTTGGTTCTCAGGTTTGAGATACCACAAAAAAACACCTCCAAAGTCCTTAAACTGCATTCCTCAGCCTGGAAAACCCACAAACAATTCCAAGAGCCCTATGGAACTTCAGACCTATGAAAGGGAGATATGTGCTGTGCAGAGCAGGAGCCTACAGAGATGCAGGAACCAGGAGGGGACCACAGATCCCTGAGTCCATCTCTGAGCCCCCAGCATCCTTGTTTAGTTGGTTCAGTGAAGTGGAAGAAGCCTCCAGCAGTTTAGATCACTGGCTTGCTTCATATCCTGGGTTGGGAAATGCCTGCTCACCCCATAGCACTGCACAACACGAAGGATGCAGTGGTGAGTAACACAAAACAAAGTTCCTACAAATAGAGATGATGACAACAGTTGCTCAATATCACATGCTGGCAGCTCTCCTGGGATTCTCCACACAGCTGAGAAAGGTTCTGTTGCCAGGATGCTGGTGATGGACTTGGGGCAACAATCTCCCACCCCAGACATGCACAGGCAGGAAGGAAAGAAAGAACAAGAACAGATCTCAGTGTCCTGAACAATAAAAACAGGAAAATCCCTCTCAGCTAGGGAACCCGGACAAGGGCTGAAACTGAGCTCCATCCTGCTTCCAGGCAGTCTGGGGGGTCTACTCAGCCTCCTGTGGAGAGGGGGACTAAAAAAAGGAATATTGCAGCTGGAGCATCCCGTGGAAGGGAGGGGTGAGGGGAGGGATGGAGAGAGGGATGGAGGGAGAGGGTCACCACCCAGCCCTGGGGGCTGTCAGGGGGGCTCCAAGCAGCATTTCAGCTGAAATACCATCTCTGTCTGGACATCCCCTCCCTAGTCCTGGCATCCCTCCCCTCCATCCCCTCACCCTTCATCTCCCTGGGTACCAGTCGCTTGCTGCCTCCCCTCTCCAGCCCCACACCTTGCCCTGACTCCCGGAAAACCTCTCCTTCAGCACATCCCACATCCCCCCGACCCCTTCCTGCCCCCTCCCTGTGCTGACCTTTTTATTTTCTGCGTCAGAAACATAAAATGGAGACTGCAGGGAAAGAAAATATTTCTCCTAAGATGGCTGAGGGAGAAGAAGGATTTGCAAGGTAGTGCATGAGCACCCTCTGCTGTTGGATGGGTTGGGG
>VXAU01001336.1:490354-515141 GCA_013399695.1 Formicarius rufipectus | reverse complement strand
GGGGGGGCAAACAGTTCTCCAACCTGCTCCAGCCCCACAGGCTCCAGTCAGGGAAAGAACCCCCAACCAGCCCTTACTGGGTCATTAAAAAATTCGTTATAGTCAAAATATTAGTCTAAAAAGCTTTGGCAGCCTCGTCACCTCCTGAGCATTCCTGGTTGCCTCTCCCCACCACCTCTTTTATACTTATATTTTCCTCACTGTGTTACATTAAAAATACTTAAGAAAAGGACAGTACTTTGTATTAAAACCAGCCTATTTTACACAAACAATTCCTAAAAATTAATGCCACTGCCCCCCATCCCTTGTATAATTTTCCAGCTTTGAGAAAAAATACTGAATTTCATTTTTCTGAAGTTCCACATCAGGATGAGCATCCAAAACTTTGTGCTGCTTCTCACAGGATGGGAGAAAGGGTTGAAGATGGACATGAGGGGCCAAATCCAACTGGATCTGAGGCTAAAATTCTATTTACTTAAAGTGCTTCAGCAGCCTTGTCACCTCCTGAGGTCTCCTGGTTGCCTCATTCCCCTCTTTTATAGTTATATTTTCCTCACAGTGTTACATTCAAAATCCATTGAAAAAGAACAGTATTTAATATTAAACCCAGCATATTTTACACACACAACTCCTAATAATTAATGCCACAGCCCTGCACATTTTTTTTTCCCAGCTTTGACAAAAAATGTTACATTTCATCTGCATTAAGTTTCACATTAGGATAAGCATCCAAAACTTGGTGTTAGTTCTTGTGGGATGGGAGAAGGGGTTGAAGATGGACATGAGGGGACAATCAGCCCCTACCTAAAATGGGGTGACCAGATAGTGTCCCTAGGAAAGGTTTAGGGATGAGAGGATACATGTAAAACCTGCTCCCTGAATATCCAACTTTAAAGCAAGTTTAGGGCCAAATTCAGCTGGATCTGAGGCTGAAATTCTATTTATTTAAAGTACTTCAGCAGCCTTATTATCTCCTAAGCTCTCCTAGTTGCTTCTAACTCCTCTTTTGTACTTATTTCCTTCCTGTGTTAGATTTCAAATCCTTAGGAAAGGACAGTATTTTACATTAAAACCAACATACTTTGCACACACAACTCCCAAAAGTGAATGCCACTGCCCTACATCGTTACATAATTTTCCAGTTTGAGGAAAAAAAAAATTAAATGTCATTTATATTAAGTTCCACATTAAGATGAGCACCCAAAACGTGGTGTTATCTCTCCTGGGAGGGCCCAGGGATGGGAAAAAGGGCTGAAGATGGACATGAGGGGACAACCAGCCCCCACCTGAAATGGGATGACCAGGTGTTTTCCCTAGGAAAGGTTTTGGCCTGAAAGGGTACATGAAAAACCTTGCAAGCTGCTCCCTGAGTATACAACTTTTAAGCCAGAAGTGTGACAGCGTAGGGGAAAATGCAGATGAATCAGAGGCTAAAATTCCCAAGTGAATGCTGCAAAAAATTTGCCCAAGATCAGTTCAAAAAGGACCAAAAAGCACCACTCAGAAAGGAGGTGAAAACCACGAACAGATCCAGGATGCCAAGTCCTTTGTGATAATTTAAACACTGAGGAGGATGAGGAAGAAAAGAAAGGAGTTCCAGAAAATGAAGACAGAGAAAAAGCACTTGTAAAGGTGACAGCAGGTAAAATACCAGCTGAAGGATTGAATTCTGCCAGGAATGGGATGCCCAGCACAGCACCAGCTGTGGGATACCAGCACTCACACACTCAAAGCTGCACAGAGAAATTCCCCCTGGTTATATGACTACAAAAATAGTTCTGAGGGCCTTTCCTGGGAGAGAACAGCCCTTTTGTGGGATCAGGGTGAGGCTGACCCAGAGCTGGAGTTCTGAGGTGCTGCTCCTGCCAGAGCAAGATGTCTGGGTGCAAATGGAGCAGGAAACATCCAGGATGGGGCACCCAGGGAGGGTCAATTTTATTACTGTCATTTATACACATATAAATACTACAGGCATGTCCTCCTGCATGGCAGGGTAGAAGTAAGAGTGGCACTGGGAGAGCAGGAGCTTGGCAGGGCAGGGGTTTCTGAGGAGAGGGTATTTTTGCAGTGGTGCTGCATGAAAAGAGGCATCAGGAGCTGAGGTGGCAGGACACCTCCCCTGGTGAGCAATGGGGACTGAAAAGCTTGCAAAACATGGCTCTGGGGCTCTTAAATTCAGATGTATTCCCAGCACACCCTTAGTGACTCAGCAAGGGAGTGCTGGGAAAGCACAAGTGAGACATCAGGGTGGACCCCAGCCTGGGCAGGAGCATGGAGGTCTGTGGGAGTCCAGGATTGGGGTACACTGGCCCTGCTGGGCCTGCAATCCCAGCAGGGAAGGGGATTTGGGGCAGGAAAGGAACAGGAGAGCACTAACAGCAGCCCTAGCAACAGACTGAGAGCACAGGGCAGAGTGGGGGGCACTGTACAGATGCAGGAGCCCCACAGCAGAGGGATGCTGAGAAGGGCTTGCACAGTTCTCCAGAGATCTCTACTTCATTTAATAGCACAAACCAGTGCTAATCCCTGTTCCTGCTCTCAAAATGCCTGATAACTAAGCACCCAAAAGGTGCCAGCTGAGGGGGGCAAGCACTGCCTTTGTGTGCCAGGGCTGGGGATTTCCCCCTGAGCTCTCCCCCTTGTTCCTCCCAGCAGCAGATGGAGACCCGCTCCCAATTATGTTCTTGTCACGGGCACAAAAGAGAAAGACAAATGTCCCAAAGAAAGCTGTTTGCGAGCACAAAGGCTGCTTGAAATAGGAGCTGAGCTGTTTTTTCCAGGTCCNGGGACCAGAGGGGGATGCGGGGGGGATGCGGGTCCGCGTCAGCAGCGCGTCAGGACAGCAGCTGATCCCGGCTCCCAATCCCGAGCCGCTGAGCTCATCCCTGGGAACGGAGCCAGCGCGGCTCAACTGCGCACACCTGGCGGATGCGAACGGCACTGCGGGCAGCGCCGTGCCCAGCCGGGGGGCACCGCCGAAACCCCCGGGTTCCACGGCCACGGCTGCCCCGACAGCCACAAAGGGCACGAAGGCACGTAGGGAACCCCTTGAGCCAACTCAGGGCTCACGTAGGGGCTTCTCAGAGCTCGCACTGCAAATAAAAGCACTCCCCAGCGCTGATGCCCCACGTGAATGTGATGGGGGAGTGTGGTGGGCACTGTGGGCACAGTCTTGCTCCCAGTGCCTCCCAGTAAGCACCACGTAGCCCAGCAGTGACACCCCCAAGTGCTCCTTGCAGCAGCAGCAGCCTGGGACGGGCAGGAGCTGCGCCCCAGAACTGGGTGCATGTGTCACCTGCAGCCTCCCCGAAAGTCAGGGGTGGCAGGTGAGTGGCACCAGGTAAAGTCACCACAGTGCCAGCAGCAATGGGGATGGCAGCAGCTCCTCAGTCCCAAAGATCCAGCCCCAGGACACAGCCTGACCTCGCTCACATTTGTTTTTCCACGTGTCCTCTCCTGAAATTGCCACCTCCACCCAGGAAAACACCTGTACCAGGGTGGCTGCTGGAGCTGGGCCAGGCCAAGTGTCCCAGGGATGGTACTGAAATGACAGAAAAAGTGCTGCTTGCCTTAAAACAACAGGGAAGGTCAGTCTGAGACACACAAACAACATCATCCCCTGTTGCGAGCTGAAAACAGTTGCTAAAAAACGTGGCCATGCTACAAGAAAGTTTGTGACGTGGGAGGTTCTTCTCTCCAGGCCCTGACACACAGGTGGGAATGAAGGGGGTTGGATAAACACCTCCTAGACCAGCCACGACTCTGCCTCTATTTATAAACTCCATGTGTGAGGTGAGGAGTGAATCCAGTTTCCAGGAACATCAGGGAACAGGCTCAAAACCCTCTCCCAGGGCATGACACAGGGAGCTGGTACCCCACATGTGCTGCAGAGATGAAACACTTACAAGGTCTAGGGAGAAAGTTCTCCAAACAGGCTTTGCCTCCTTCAGAAGACAAAGGAACATTCCTTTTCCTACCAGCACTGATCCCAGAACCCTGCCAAAGCCCTCTGATGCTGTTAGTGTGTGTTCAACACCACTCCAGGAGAAACAGGGAAGCAGGAACAGGGAGAAGGTGAAGGACTGACAGCCACCAGCTCCAGCCAGGAGAATCCTGACTTATGTAAGAAGAATATTATCACAGGGGTGGTCAAACACCAGAAAAGGGACCTCAGTTACACTGAGAGAGCTGGGAAAATTCCTGTAATTGAAAATCCTCCAACTTGACTGCAGAATTCCCTGAGCAATCCTTAACTTGGATTAGCCTTACTTGGAGTAGGAGGAATGGACCTCTAAATGAGCCACTGAAACTGAATGACCCTGGAAGGATCCCGGTGAGCTCCCCTCATTCATTCTCCTCAACAGAAACTTTTTGGATTTACCAGCTCCCTGATTTGTGGACAGATTTATCCATTTTGTCCAAGAATATTCCTGAGCAACAGAGGAAGAGAGGAGAGGTTTCTGTCCCCATTTGCTGCTGCTTCTCAGCCAGTGTTGGCACAACAGGAATGGATGGAGGAAGAGAAGAGCTACAGTCTCAGAATTCCAAAGGCCTCTGCCTCTCCAGAGAGAGGTGATGGAGCTGGGGACACTGGCATTGTCAAGGGAAAGGGAAGGAGGGATTGGCTAGAGAAGATACTTATGCCAGCAATCCCTGCAGCAAGACACCCACGAGGAAGAGGAAACAATGCCACAGCATCCTGGGAATCTGAGGACATCTCAAAGCACATGGAGATGCTGGAAATGCATCTGTGAGCACCTGGAGGGTGCAGAGAACCAGGAACAGGAATTCTGTGGCTGGTGCAGTGCACTGGGCAGCACTGCCAGAAAACTCCAAAGTTTCAGTCTCAAGAGAAACTTTGATTTGAGTCCACACAAAGTGCTCAGGGCCCTGACCCCCAGCTTGGTGAGTAAAGTCCTGTCATCTGTTAAGGGTATCTTGACCTCCGTGTGTTAGGAGGTAAATACTTTCTGGACCTGGCCTTGTGGAGCTATGAAGGCACTGATTTCTGTATCTGATCTTAATAGATGGGTAAGGAATTGTCAGGATGGTGCATCCAAAGGGTTACAGTCAGTGGCTCAGGGTCCAAATGGAAACCAGTAACATGTGGGTCCCTCAAAAGTCCACACTGGGACATTCACTGTTTAACATAATCACCAGTGATGATGGTGAGACTGTGCCTGGTCACTTCCAGAGGGACCTGCACAGGCTGGAGGAGTGGGCCCTGCAAACCTCCTGAAGAACAAGACTGGATGGATGGGTGGATGGAGAGCAGCCCTGCACAGAAGGACTGGGGGTTGCTGGTGGGTGACAAAAGGAACACAACCCAGCAATGTGTGCTGGCAGCCCAGAAAGTGGAGTATCTCCTGGGCTCACCCCCAGCAGCTGGGCAGGAGGATGGGAGAGGGGGCACTCCCTCTCTCTGCTCTGCTGAGACACCTCCTGGAGTGCCAGGTCCAGATCTGGGATCCCTGGCACAAGGCAGACAAGGACCTGTTGGAGCAGATCCAGAGGAGGCCACAGGAATGCTCCAAAGGCTCTGCTGTGGGGACAGGCTGGGAGAGCTGGGGGTGTTCTGCCTTCAGAAGAGAAGGCTCTGGGGAAACCTCATTGCAGCCTTTCCATATATGAGAGAGATGGAGAGAATCTTTGTATCGGGGTCTTTGTGAGAGGAGAAGGGACAAGGGGTTTAAGCTGGAAGAGAGGGGGTTTAGACTGGACATAAAAAATGTTGTACAAGTTTGGTGGGGCCAACGAGGAGCTCAATTCGGGCTGTGACTGTAAATGAAGGGAGGTTTTAACAGGCAGAGACAGCAAGAGGAGCTAATGATGGGTGGTAAGGCAGGGATTTATAGGGAAGGTGGAGAAAGACCTTGTACCAGGATCTGTCGTGGCAGGACAAAGGGAATGGTTTCCCACTGCCAGAGGGCAGGGTTAGATGGGATACTGGGAAGGAATTCTTGTCTGGGAGGGTGAGCAGGCCCTGGCACAGGTTGTCCAGGGAAGCTGTGGCTGCCCCATCCCTGGAAGAGTTCAGGGCCAGGTTGGACAGGGCTTGGAGCAACCTGGGCTAGTGGAAGGTGTCCCTGCCATGTCAGGGAGTTGTGTAGCTGATCTTTGTAGATCTCTCTGACCACAACCATTCAATGATGACTCAAAATCACTACCTCCTGACTCTCTAGATTACACCTACCAGAAAATAAAAAGGATAAATACAGTCAGAACTTTTCCACAGCCTGTTTCACAAGGAGAACAATCTAATACAGACAATAACGTGGGGCTCATGAGTGAGTTGTTTGCAGCAGCCACCCGACATTGAGGTTCCTGGGCTGCCCTGTGTGACCAATACAACCAGGAGAAGCCCTGCTCCAGGGCACAGCTCAGGTCTGCTCGGTACAACATGGCCAGAGTCAGGCAAAACAGGAAAAAAACACTTATTTTATGTGACTCTTTATGAGCAATTAGGACAGAAAATTCATTGCTCCCTATGAGTGAATCCCTGGGTGTGAGGGCTGTTTTGCCATGGGAGAGAGTGGGAGAAAGGGCAGTGCCAGCCTGGCCATAATCCTGGTGCCAAGGGCTTTGCTGGGCCAGTGCAGCAGCTCACCCAGGGAAGGCACAGAGCAAACCCTGCTCCTCTGCTGCTGGTGGCAAGTGGGCCACAAAGCTGCCTGCCATGGGCTCTGCAGGGGTTGGAGCACCCCAGCAATCCCAGACCTCTCTCAGAGCACAGCCACGACCCTGCTGCCCCTAAAACCCCCCTTCCAGGAGTGCAGTTCCCCCTGCCAGGCTCTGCTGCAGGGACATGGACTCTCCATTCAATCCCAGAGATCCAGATGCCACCTGGTGTCCAAAACACAGCTCTGCACGAGGTCCCCCAGTGCCCAGAAATAGGGAATTTAACCTATTTAAAAGGAAAATGACCCCATTGGGGACTCTCAGGGATTGAGCAGCCACAGTTTCTCTGTGTAACCTGTGCCAAGGCGTCATCACCCTCACAGGGAGGAATTTCTTCAGTATATCCAATCTAAACCTGCTCTCTGCCAGTGTGAAGCTATTCCCCCTTGTCCTGTCACTACAGCTCCTGATGCAGAGTCCCTCTCCAGCTCTCCTACAGTCCCCTTCAGATACTGGAACTTTCTCTACTCCAGGCTGAACACCCCCAGCTTTCTCAGCCTGAAGACCTTCCAGCCCACAGAGCCTTCAAAGGTGTCAGAGGAAAGCAGGTGCCAGCCTGATGCAAGCCAGCCCCCTTCAATGATTCTGGAGAGCTTCATGTCCCTGAGTGCTCTGTCCTGTCCTCTCTGCTTGCTGAAGCAAAGAGGGAATGACCCACTTTTACAAACCTTGGCTTTTCTGTGGCACAGAAAGCAGGACCTTGACACCTCTCAGCCAGTGTGATGGGAGGGGAGACACAAGGATGAGCTTACTGGGGTGAGAGATCAAGGTGTGTGTGAGGTGGCCTTTAAAAGGTAGGGCCTACCTTAGTCCACTGTGGTATTCACTGTTGTACAGCTGGCTGAGAATTTTCTTTGGAGACAATCCCT
Organism: Formicarius rufipectus; assembly: GCA_013399695.1. Taxonomy (NCBI): domain Eukaryota; kingdom Metazoa; phylum Chordata; class Aves; order Passeriformes; family Formicariidae; genus Formicarius; species Formicarius rufipectus. The sequence goes on along the minus strand of VXAU01001336.1, from coordinate 507,594 downwards.
GTGGAAGCAGTCAAGGTGCAAAATCTCCCTCAAATCCAAGGCCAATGGCAGGAGGGGGAATACTCTCATGGAGAGCATTCCTCATTCCAGAACAACCAAGGAGTGGAGGAGGTGGTGGGAAGTCTCCATAAGGAGTTGCTGGTGGTGGCTGGACATTCACTGAGGTGCCTGGAGCAAAGCTGCAGGCAGGGAACAGGAGCCTGAGGATTTTGTCTCAGTGCCTTCAAGATCTTTCAGCCTCTCGACCTAAAGCAGGAACAAGAACATGCTGGTGGTCAGCTGATGCCAGAGCAAATAGGACACCACCCTTAAGTATGTCCCAGATGATCAGGTCTATCTCAAAACTCCACCCTTCTCCTCACTTGTACCATCACATGGGGACTTGGTGCATAAACTACAGCTGGAAGTACAACAAGTAAGTGGAATGTGCTCCCAACCCCAAAACTCAGGGGTTGAAATGGGCCTCAGAGACCTGTGGTGGGTAATTAGATCCATCCCAAGTGTTAGGAAGCTGGGGAACATATTTAAGAGTGTCCCAGTGATCTGTCCCTGAACATCAAACAAGGTGCTAGAGATGCACTGCATGATGTTTGCACCATCCTGTTGCCGCTGAGGATAAACAGGGAATATTCTGTGGAACTGCAGGACAGGTACTCCCCAAATCTCTGATCAGGGCAGCCTCTCATCATTGTTTCTCCTCTCTCCAGACGGGCACACAGGACAGTCTCTGATCTTCTGTACCCTCTCCTAATTCATCAGCCCGAGCTGGATATCCTCACCCTCTCCCATCTGAGGATGGGAGACTTTGCTTGTCAGCTCCTGGTTCTCCACATCCAGCATCTCCTTCCCACCACATGCATCGGGTAGTTTCTCCTCAAAGTCCCTTCTCATCCTCCACTTCAACCTGCAGCTCTTCCAGGTGGTCAGTCCAGCTGCAGAGGCAACAAACAGGGCTGGGCAGGGGCGTACAAGGAGTTGTGTATATGCAGGGATGGGCCTTCCTTCCTTTTCCCAAAAATCTCAACCACCCAGCACTCCAGTGACAGTCAGAGATGAAGATCCATCCCTCTGCCTAACCCAGGAGGTAAAATAACTCCTAACAGCCCAGCAACATCAGCCCCAGGTTTCCCAAGGCACAGATTCACACTGGAGCAACATCTTTCTTGTTGGGAAGGATCCCTTACAGCTTTCCCTCCCTGTGACAGCTGCAACCTGTTGTTTTTTGTTTTTATTTTAATTTAAGGTATGAGCCTGTGCTCTGTCAGAAAGATCAAGCACAACGTGTACAGGGGTAACCAATTAGGCAGCAGTGAGTGGCAGCACTTGTAGTCCAGCATCAGGTAAATCAGACTTTATTTTGATCCCTGCTAATCCCTCTCTTACCCAGCCACATCAGCAAAAAACCTGCCTCTACTTCCACCACGCTGCTTCAGTTTTCTCCATCTTGCTTGCATCAGCTGAGTTATCTAAAAAGAAGGGAAAGAGAATATAAAATACCTTTTCCTTCTTCAATACATCCCACAAGCCTCATGATGCCCCAGACCATGCTCTGCTGTTGCTGGACAAACCCCATCTGCTCTGAAGAACCTCTGCCAGAAGTCTGACATGCCCTTCTCTTAGGGAGGACACCACAAGATAAAGGCTGGACTTGATCTTAAAGGTAATTTCCAACCTAAATTATTCTGTTCTGGAACCTGCTGCCAATATAAACCCCTGAATCCTGGCAACTCTCCCTGCCCAAACACAGCAGTGTTCTGGGTGTGATAAGGGTGGAATTGCTGTGCCCCACAGGAATGGGAGACATTTCCCAAGTGAAGTAATGACCAGCCTCAATCCTCATCCCAAATGCTGGAAACAAACACCAGAAAACAGCTCAACTCCAGGAAAAACTATGGAGAGGAAAAGCCAGAAGCTCTGATGTCCAATGGCTCTAGTGAGTGCAGAGGTGTGGTAACAGGGTTTGCTCCAGGACCAAGCTGGTTTCAGCTGAGCTGTGAAGTTTAACAAAGACAAGAGCTGATTCTGCCCCTGGGATGGGACAGTCTGGGGAAGGGACCTGGTGGTCCTGGTCAGTGGCAAAGTGGACATGAGCAGCAGTGCCCTGGCAGCCAGGAGAGCCAGTCCTGCCCTAATCCTGCTGCCCACACTTCACTGCAGCTCAGCAGAGTCCTTGTTGTACCAATCTCTGCAGGTGGGTGTTCTCAAACACAGCTGATTAAATCTGGCCTTATTATCATTGCAGTCGTTGCCAGTCCACCCTGGGTTTTAGGGAGCAGCCAAGCAGTTTGGTGTCAGTGATGCAGAGGTGCAGGTGTGCCACCTTACCTGCACTGTCCAGGAGAGTGAGGGTGTCAGGTTCACCCTGGTCTCACCTTGGCATCAGGAGCCCATGATGGAGATGCCAGGGACAAATGTGGGGATAGTGTGGTTCTAGCAGCCCTGGAACACTAGAGAGCAAGATCTCTGCAGACCAAACTTGTGTCCCAGCCATTTCCCAAAGCAGGGAAAACAAACCCACCTTCAGAAACCCAGGTGAGATGATATTCCAAATTCCCAGCTCTGTTTCAAAATACAGGAGACAGTGGAACTCTGAAAAGACAAAGCCTGAGCAGTGCTGGGGGGTCTGGAAGGTGAAGTCATGTCCATATTCATGGCTCAGAGAATTACAAGGGGAAGTTCCCATTTTATTCCAAAACCAAGGTGGGAGCCTGGATTCCTTCTGTAAATCAGTTTTGCCATTAATGGTGGTGACAGCAGCAGAGGGAGCACGACAGCTCTGTGACACCAGCTGAGATGGCAAGGTGGAATAAACTAATTTACTTTCTATTGCCTTCTATTATTCCCCAAGTCTGACCAGCCAATGGAGCAACATTTTGTGCCTCCTGATTTGCCAAGGACATTTTCTCAGGTGCTGATCAACAAATACAGCTGATCAAACAGGGGTCAGAGTAAGATCTATGTATCCCAGTGGCCAAATGCAGGAATGGCACAAGCCCAGGGTCAGCACACAGCAACACTCCTCCAGAGTACTCACCCACAGTTAGTACCCAGAAGTGTCTTTTTGCATTTATGATCTCAATTCTTCTTTCCCCAGACCCTTTTTGAAACTGTATTTCCAGTACCTGGTGACAAAACCTTATGTGGCTCAGTTTGGTGTGTGCCAAATCGCTTCTTTTAAGCTGGTAGATGGAAACACAGAATGGTTTGGGCTGGAAAGGAACTTAAGGATCATCTCATTCCAACTCCCTGCCATGGGCAGGGACACCTTCCTCTAACCCAGGTTGCTCCAAGCCCCATCCAGCCAGGCACTGGACACTTCCAGTGATGGGGCAGCCACAGTTTCTCTGCCCAACCTGTGCCAGGGCCTCCCCACCCTCCCAGCCAAGAATTCCTTCCCAGTATCCCATCTGATCCTGCTTTCTGCTAGTGGGAAGCCATGACCCCTAGTCCTGTCACTCCATGCTCTTTGAAGTCCCTGCTTTTGGAGTTCATTCTCCTCTGATGCCTAATATTTGGAGAAACCCTCTCCTATACTCATGGTTATGACCTTATGGCTCCTTTCCCAGCTCAGCTCTCCCTCCCCAGCTGATGGATCCTGATCCACCAAGTCATTCTTCACACAGGAGTTGTGCTATAACCTTTGATCATCCTTCTCCTCACCCAGTTTAACTGTACCACAACTTATTTCTGGGATTTCACTGGGCATCTACTGGGAAGTAACCCTGACTTAGTGTCTGCTTCACATTGTAGTTACATGAACTAGAAACCAGCCACCAACAAGGGATTTGGGAGAGTGCAAAAGAGCACACTTATGGACCCTGCAACTCAAAGAAACCATGGTATTTAAAATAACTGCAGAAAAGATTTCCTGGAGCAGCTCCACAGCTTCCTGCAAAGCTTTTACTGGATTCAGAGGCATAAACAAGTGTGCTTACTACACTTGGCCTCTTAAGGGAGTTCTCCTCATGTGCAGTGATGCTGAAAACTCACCATTTACTCTGAGGAGAATTCCCTCCGTTCAAACAATGGATGACACTACCCTGCCAGGGATGTGCTTGATCCTTGGGAGAACAGGAGCCAAAAAGGTGTGAGGAATAAACAGACAAACAACAGGTCAGGTAAGAAAAATACTGCCTCTTATTTAATGTTTAAAGACATCAGTAAACAAACAGAACCGTACAGACAGAGGCCAAACCCTCCCACCTCCCCAAACAGCATGCTCCAAACCACCACAGGTACCAGCTCAGGAGAAGGAGGAGCAAAGTCTGGGACTTGAGGGATGGCTGAGGGAAACCTCTGCTGTGTGAGGGCAGAAAGACACAGGACTTGAAGGAAGCAGCTTCCCTCACCCATGTCTGCTGGGTGTAGTTAAGAGGGAATGGTTTCCACTCAGAGCAAGCATCCCAAACATCTTGCTAACAGAGAAGGGCCATGTGTGAACTTGGAAAAGACAGCTGGAAGCTGTATTCTAGGTGCAAGACACACCATGTACTGACCTTGGCAGCCAAACCTCTGTTCCACAGGGATTTTAGCCTCTTGAAGAATAAACACGACAGGGAAGTTGGGTCGAACTTGGCAGAGTGCTGCAGAACTTGTTTGTGAACACAAATCTGGGTGTGGGGGGAAGGGACAAGCTTGTGCTCTGCAATCATCCTTCCATCCCTTGCTCCCTGCTGCAGGGACACTCCTGACCCTGACCCCATAACTGGCCTTGTCTTCCCCAATGATTCTCCTCGAGCTGTGCAGCATCAGATGATTGAAGGGCCATCAGGGAGCAACTTAGAGCAGGCTGCAGAGGACACTCGAGTGGGTGCCTGAGTGGAGGGCTGGGGAGAGCAGGATGGATCTGGTGGTGCTGGAGAGAGGCAGAGATTGCAGGCACAGCTGCTCCACATCCGCCCTTGCTGGCAGGAGCCTGCACAGCAGTCACAGAGCATAGGTCAGGCTCTGAAGGCAGCCAGCCAGGACACAGCATGGATCCCATGTCCCAGAGCAGTGACAGCTGGAACCGTGACACGTGGTGGAAAGTAAAAAACACATTTCACTGTTCTCTGTCTCTCCAGGTGGCAGAATCCTGCAGTGGTGCTGTTTCTGCTGCCACCATGTGCAGTCTAAGATCAAGGGAGGGCTAACCGGCTCCTACAAGGCCCAGTTAAGTGCTCCAAGCTTTCATGTCCAACGTGGGATCCCCAGCAGTCCAGAGCCCTCAGATCTCAACATCACTCTCTTTGTCGTTGTCATGGTCACCGTCGTAAAACTCGTTGGCAGCCTCAGGCCTGGGGAAAGAGAAACCCCTGTCAGGGAGGAGAGCGAGCCCTGGCAGCCCTGGGACCCAAGGCCAGAGGATGTCCTGCAGACAGACACCCTGTGGAATGTCATATAAGGGCATCACATGTTCCTGGGTGAAACCAGAGACTCTGAAATGACTTCCCTGCCCATGGCAGGGGGTTGGTCTAAGGTCCCTTCCAACCCAAACCATCCTGGGATTCTATGACTGAAACAGTTCCCAGTACATCACCTACCCAATCCCAGCAGGGACAGAAAGGCAAGCCCATTTCTCCAGAACAAGCCCAGGTACCTGCTGTAGTTTTCCTCAGAGCCTCTTTCCTCCGGATCGGGCTCATCTGTGCGATCGTAGCTGAGCAAGTCCGAGGGGACGTCGTGGATCTGCACGCTGGGAGCATGGTTCAGCATCTTCAGATTCTCAAATATGGTCTGCCTGATCTGATCCAAGTACTACACAGAAAAAAACAGAGGGGATCACCTCAGTGCGACTGCCAGTCAGCACCATTACCTGTCTGCATCACCTACGTGGTGGTCAAGAGAAGGAAATCTGTGCAAAAGGCCATTTATCAGATCAGAGGAGGTTGTAGAGTTACTTCAATCATCAATACTCAAGCACTTTGCTTTGAGACATTCTGACATCCCAGAGGAAAGGTAGTTTTTTTTTTTTTTTTGGTCAGTTTTCTGCTCTTGCCTGGGCTCTACCTGGTTTCACAGGACAGAGCATCAACCACAGGGCTCTGCAAGTTCATAAACTGAGGCTGCAACACAGCTGGAAACACTCACCTGCCTGGAGTTCTGATTTTCAATCCTTGTGCTGACATCAGGGTGAAGGGTGAAGTCTGGAGCAAAGTATTCAAAGTATTCTGTGAAAGAAGGAGCCAGACTCAGAGCAGAGCAACAGGAGCTCTGCAGAGAGCACAGCTCACCCTCACACCTGCCTGGGAGACACAGAGCCTAAAAGGCACACTGATGTATAGCTCTGACTGCAAGGGACTAGATAAAACAGAGCAAACAGCATCGCTCAGGTCACTGAACATGAAATTATCCACATTAAATAATATGGGGTGAATGTAACCAGAGAAGTCTGCAGTGGGTGGTTGGAGATCACAGAGTGGTTTGCGTTGGAAGGGGCTTTAAAGTTCATCTCCTTCCATCCCCCTGCCATGGGCATGGACACCTTCCACTAGACCAGGCTGCTCCAAGCTCATCCAACCTGGCCTTGAACACTTTCAGGGATCACTGAGGCTGTCTCCAAGCTCAGAAGATGCTGTCAATTTGGCACTGCTAAGTGCAGAACAGTGTTTAACAAATATTTTAGCTCAGCTAATATGAATAAAAGGGAACTCCAACTTACCACTGTATGGGAGTTCTTCACTAATTGCTTCATCTACAAGCAACGATGTTTCATAAGTCCTGAAAACATGGAAATGGATGAGCTTAGTCCAGAGAAAGGGATATGGTAAATGCAAGGACAAATCCCACAGTAGCTGCTCACCCAGTGCCCTTCACCAAGCAGAGAAGAGACTCACCAGCATCGTGCCACATTCCGAACTGTGTAGCCACCTCCTCCCAGGACCAGCAAGGGGATGTTGAAGCTCTTCACATACTCCACACACTCCCTACAACCCCCAAACAGTAAAATGCCAGAGCTGTGAACTGCAGCACAGATTCCCGTGTCAGAAATGCCCCCGCACACTCAAACACCACCATAGCTGGTGTGACCCACCTGGAGCTCAGGGCTTCCACCCAGGGAGCATGAACCACAGAACCATCACCTCAGAACAGTTTGGGTTGGAAGGGACCTTAATGCCCATCTTCCCTTCATGTTACACTCCCTGCCATGGGCAGGGAACATCTTCCACCAGCCCAGGTTGCTCCAAGTCCCGTCCATCCTGGCCTTGGACACTTCCAGGGACGGGGGCAGCCACAGCTTCTCTGGACAATCTGTGGCAGGGCCTCACCACTCCCACAGCCAAGAATTCCTTCCCAATGTCCCACCTAACCTTGCCCTCCATCTGTTTGAAGCCATTCCCCCTTGTCCTGTCACTCCATGCCCTTGTCCCAAGTCCCTCTCCAGCTCTCTTGGAGTCCCCTTAGGCACTGGAAGAGGCTCTCAGGTCTCACTGGAACCTTCTCTTCTCCAGGTGAACCATCCCAACTCTCCCAGCTTGGCCCTAGAGCAGAGGGGCTCCAACCCTTGGAGGATCTCCATGGCCTCCGCTGGACCACGTATTGCCCTGAACCTCTGCTCTGCATCACCTTGTTCAACAGAACCACTCCTGCCACACAAACAAAAATCAACCACCCAAACAAACAAAAAAACTGCTGGAAGGCCAAAGTCAAAGCTCAAACTTCACAACAGAGACTCACTAGAGCCCTTCAGATGCTCTTTCTCTGCCCAACCCCGCTCTACTTACCCATGGCCTCTTATACTGAGGTTAAAACAACCCAAACGGTCACAACCCAGAGAATCAGCACCACACTGGGGAACAGAAAAAACAAGAGAATTTTGGCATTGCTTTCCAGACACACACCAAGACCAAGGACAGCAGGGAACACAGGGACAGCCCTCTCCAACCTACAGCCTCCAAAAGGGATGCATGTGTGCAGAGATTTTGCTTCCTTACCTGAAGCACTATGCAGGTGGGCTGATAGTAATCTACCACCTGGTTAATGACTGGCTGGAAGAGGTGTTTGTAACCTTTGGAGAGAAAGGTAGATCTGTCATGGCTCTGGACCAGAGGACCAGGGAACACCTGGGCAAGGAAAAAGGGCAGGGAACACCTACTCTGGTCATCGATGCCATCTCGTAGAGGCACATTCAGACAGTAGTAACGGCCACTCTCTGCACCCACCTCATACATGTCACCTGGAAAACAGGGGAGTCACAACAGCTCTGAGACTATACAGGGCTGGAAAGGCCACATCAGGTCTGAGCTGAGTCTCTTAACCTAGTTAGGACCCCTCCTTCTTACAAACAACTACAGGTCTGTTCCTCTCTAATTGCTTCCTCCCACCACTTCTCCCTGCAGCACTAATTTTGTGCTTTACACTCTTCTACTCCAGCAAAGGACTCTGAAGTGAGGCCATATTCACACTGTAAAGGAAAACACATACCTGTACCAGGAAAGAAATAGTTCCCATATTTGTGAAATGACACTGTCATGACACGGTCTGTCAAGTAAAAAGCCTCCTGCACCCCATCTCCATGATGGATATCAATGTCAATATACAGGACACGTGGGTGATACCTATGGAATACAGGAGGAAAACCAGCATGCACCCGAGCACGTCAAATGATTTGGACATGAGGCATTTGTATACAGTCAAACACACAAAAACATTTCCTTTTGATGTGCTTGGAAATCAGTAAACATTTTCTTCTGATGTGCTTGAAAATAGATATTTAAAAAAAAAAGAAGGATTTCAGATAGGGCCTTGGAAAGTACATGATGGAAATAACTTGCTTTAACCACCTGGGGGTTAGAAAGTTGCAGGGTTTTGTTTCAAACAAGCCCTTTGTTAATCTTTAAGAGCAGCAATGATTTTAATCATATCAGGAAATGAAAGGCAAGGAGGTGGGAACAACTCATTTCCTCCACATGCCACAATACTGGAGCATCTTATCCCAGCTGGTGAGCACCCAAAATTCCAGGCTGCACTAAATTTACTGCAGAAGCACCCAGAGACACAGAAAGAGGGTGAAGAAGCGAGATCATCACCAGAAAATGCTCCAGGGTAAACTGCTGCTGTGGAGCAGAGACACAGCCCTGAACCATCCCAGCTCCAGAGTTGCCTGCTCGGCCAGAGAGAGCTTCTCCAGCTTTTCCCAAGGAAATGCTGCACCTGGTTAAACCCCAAAGAACAGGGAATCCTTGCCAAAACTCTCAGGGGGTGGAAAGGACTCTAGAAAAACAAGAGAAGAGCAAAACAGAGAGGAGCAGTGTGTGGTTCCTGCCTTGGAACCAGGGGTTTAAAGTGTCTGCAGGGATCAGAGCAAACTCGTTGATGGTCTTCCAAGAGACACAAACTATTTAAATTTCTGACATTATTCATCCCACAAATGATGGGAGGAGAAAAGGGGGATGCATGGACAGAGCCCTTCCACACTGGGAAAGGGAGAAACAGACCTGCTAAGAGCAGAGGCAGTGGGAAGCACTCAAAATACAGTGCCCTGCTGCAGAAATGGTTCCTGGAAACAGGGAACAAAAGGAGAGGGACATATTATCATCTCCCATGAGGAGTAACTGGGCTGTATTTGAGGCCTCTGGTGTACTGGACTCACGTGAGACTGGAAAAATGGGTGTGCAGAGATACACAGTAAAATCCTAAGGTTGCAAACCTGGAGCAGGGATGATAGGCAGATAAGGAGGAGGGACAAGAAATCCCAGTACATCCCCAAAATCTGACTTTGTAAGTAAATTTGCCCCAGTCATGTAACCATTTTCTGTCCAACTCCAAATCAACTCCAAATGCCTTTTAATTCCAAAACACTTTGTCTCAGATTCAGTGACAAGGAGAGCACTCAAGAGTAAAAAAAAAAAAAAACCAAACAAAAAAACCCCAAAAAACAAAACAACAAAAACAAAAAACAAAAAAAAACCCCACAGAATACTTCAAGAAATTGAAGGTATTTCTGTTACTCTTCCTTCCATTCTGAACTTAAGTTTCCATCTCTAAAAAACAAAATAGTCTGACTCTTTTCTACTCAGAGCAGGTCTCCTCTGATCATCCATGAGTAGCTCAAGTCCTGTTCCTGACCCTCTCAAGCAACTCAAGAAAGATTTGAGTCATTTTTCTGTCTCCAGTGAGCCATAATATGCATTTACGTACAAAAGGCTCACTGTGGCAAAAAGACTGAGGTTCAGGAGACTCTGAAATGAGTGTTTTACAGATAGATGAAAAATGGTATTGAAGAACTCTTCTGTATCCCTTAAGCTTCATGCAACAAAACTGGAGGCAGATATTCCAATTCTCAAACCTTTTCTTGTGTCTAATGAAGCCAGGGAAAAAAATAAGCTTTTGAGCTTCCTGGATTCCAGAAAGGCAAATTAGATGGGGAAGCAGATCAGCGAAGAAGCAGAGGGAAAGCACAAACCAGACAGGACAGGTCAGCCCTTGCCCCCAGTCCTTACTTGAGCAGCTCCAGGATGCCGATAACGATGTCATTAACATAACAAAAACCAGAAGCCTGTAAGAAAGAGAAACAGCTTTAGAATGCCACCAACACAGAGCCCAAGGCCCAAAAGATAGAGGAATCCATATTTGCCTCATTACCTCAAACTTTTTGGCATGATGGAGGCCTCCTGCCCAGTTTATGGCAATGTCACAGATCTAAGAAAGGAAAGAGAAGCAAGTCTAAGGTGACACTGTGGTAACAATAACCATGTATCCTCTTCCCCGCCGCATCACTTCCACCTGTGGCCCATGAACACCCTTCTGGCCCTTCCTCCTCCTAAGGAGGCCTTTCCAAAGCTCCATGTGTTCCAAAAGATCAGCACCTCAACCCCCTTACCTTGTTGTTCAGTTGTGTTGCTCCCTGCAGGGAGGCCCCAGTATAACGAGAGCAAAATTCAAAGAGGCCTGGAAACACTGGGCTGAAAAAGAAACCACCACTGAAACACAGAACACCTCATCCCTCCCGATTTCTCCAGAGCAAAGCTAAGAATAAAACTGTCCAGGGATATTACCTGAGCAAGTTCTCTGAAAGAGTTAATTTGGGATCAGGATCACTCCGACCCTGCAGGTGAGCGAGCTGGATGCAAACACAATGGAAAACTCAGGGAATTTGGTAGTTATCCCCAAAGCTTCCAAGCCAGCCCTGAAAAGGCTCCCCTGCTCCTAAAGTGTGCCAGTGTTCTGGAGCCCTGCTGGGAGGTGCCCAGAGCTGGGACATGATGAGAGACTGTCTCAGGAGAGGGGAGGACTGCTATGGTCCTGCACTAGCTCCTCTTTGGCTGCATCTGGAACATCATGGAATCACACCCTGGCTTGAGTTGGAAGGAATCTCCAAGTCACATATCCAGTTCCACCCTATCACAGCAGGGACACCTTCCACTAGCCTGGGCTGCTCCAAGTCCAGTCCAACCTAGCCTTGGACATTTCCAGGGATGGGGCAGCCACAGCTTCTCTGGGCAACCTGTGCCAGGGCCTGCCCACCCTCCCAGCCAAGAATTCCTTCCCAATATCCCATCAAACCCTGCCCTTGGGCAGTGGGAAACCATTCCCCCTTGTCCTGTCACTCCAGGTTCTGGAAGGCCACAATTAGGTCACACTGGAGCCTTCTCCCCTCCAGGCAGAACAATCCCAACTCTCATAGCCTTTCCTCCCAGCAGAGCTGCTCCATCTCTCTCATCATCCTGGTGCCTCCTTTGGACTCGGCCCAACAGCTCCATGTCCTTCCTGTGCTGGGACCCCAGAGCTGGAAGCAGCACTCAAGTTTTTAACAAAGATCTTTGATACATTCCAGAAGAACTGGAGGCTCTTCCAGAACAAGTAGAGACAGAGTCTGCAACCCAACAAGCCAAAACATAAATCTAAAAAGGAAAACTGCAGCACCTAAAGGGAAGGAATCAAGGATGCTCCAGAACCTGATACGCACAGGAGGGACACGCTCCTCACTCTGCTTGAAAACAAGCAAAGAAATGGGACATTCTAAAAGAGCTCTAAGGACATGAGCAAAGCAGGAGCAACACTGCAGGCTGCAGGAGGCCCAGGGCACTCACCAGTCATCCCCCACGTTGAAGGCATTGAGGCTCTTGGTGAAGCCCTGCATGTTGTTGGGACTCACTCTCTGCAGGAAGTCAATGTAGTCCTCGGAGTGGAAGCGGCACATGTCGTGCTGGGACGCCTGGTATGGCTTGAAAACCTTCCAGGGAGAAAGACAGTACTTATGTTCCACCCAAGCTCATGTTTGCTTGGACTAGAAGAAATCTCAAGCTATTTGGCAGGTGACCTGCATGAGGTACATTAAAAACATTTCAACACTGCTTTGAGACATTTGTGTTCTTTTAAATTCATCAGTTGTTCCATGAAAGTTCTTCCTGCCCTCCTGCAGCCACAAACCCATCTCCAGCCTCTCCTGTCTGCAGCTGTTGCCACAAAATCTTCAGTGACTTCCTCCACAACACATTCCCCTCCTTGGGAAGGAGCAAAACAAACCAGCTTTTCCTTCACAGGGTGTGGGGGGGTTATTCCCTCCTCAGTCAGCAGCTTTCCACAATTTTAAGATCCTGGTCTAGGTGTGGTTTCAGCCCCTCTGACAAATTTGCCTGGAATGGGCTGACAGGTTCCAAATTATTTGGTAACAGCCCCAAACAGATGGAAGAGTTGCATAAGTTCTGTTTCCTTTGGAAAGGAAAATGGTGGAAAATGGTCAGGTAGCTGGATGGACTCAAATACAGGATCTTGTGACAACTCAGGCTTGCCGGTTTGGCACTTAGGGCACATACCTCAGTACAGGGGAGGTTAAAAATTAACAGCATGTACCTGGGAGAGGAAATCAAATCAGTAAGAGATCTTAGTTGTGTCTCTCAATTCCTGTTATTTAAAGCAACGACTTTATAAGGAAAATAGGACATGAAAATAACAGTACTAGGCACAGAGTGGTCTCCAAAGCGAAATGTATCAGGAAAACCACACCAGTGTTCCTGTTTCCTGTGCTGAACAGTAAACCTGTTCATTTTCAGAGCCACAAAACACCTGAACAAGTCCACCTCCTTCTCTCCTGGTGTTTTCCACACAGATGTGTGGAGCCTGGTGTTTCCTCTGCACCAGAGGGCTCCAGGAATCCAGGTGGTTCATGAAATCAAACAAGACCAAACCCGATGCTAGAGTCATGACAGAGAAGAAATGACTCTCACTGGACTTCCAGAGACTCTCTTGGACAACAAAAAGTAGGGATAGGTGATTCAAACACAAGGATAGGGAAAAAACAGGCCAAAACCTTCCACAGACTCAGCTGTTGGCAGAAGAAACCTGCCTCTTTCCGCCTTCACCCAGTGCCAGCAACTCCACCCGCCTTCCTAGGCTGGGAAAGGTGGGAAGAGGCAAACTCTGCCTGACAAAAACCTGCCTTTTACTTGGAGGAGGCAGAGAGAGCAGATGATGCAAGCACAACACAAAAAGTTAGCAGGGCTTTTTGCAGTCCCAGCTGACCATAAGCTCTGCTTTTATTTGTTCCTAACTTTGCAGGACCAAAGCTGCCTCTGAGGTTTTCAGCTTTACGGTGGCACTTTGTGGAAAATATAAACTCCAGAAAAGAGTTTCAAGACTAAAAGTGTGGCTAAACATAGAACTCCACCCTCTGCCTCCCTCAGACATGGATTTGACCTTTAAAAGTGTTAGGTCTGAACTTTTTTATTTTTTTCCTGTTTCTGCAAGGAGAAGCCCAGCTCCAGGGAAGTTATGTGCAAAAGTTGACTTTGACAGGAAAAATCTGAAAGGGAAATTCTGCAGAGATTCCCCATGCTCCCTCAAGTGTTGCACCTCCACCCTGGGCAATGGTCACCACGCTGGATGTGATTTTACTGAGTAATTATATTAAACAGGAAAGCTTCGCTCATGTTTAAACAACCCAGATTTATTTCATCTATTGCATCCCTACAACTCCCTGACAGGAGAGTGGAACCAGGTGGAGGTTCTTCTCCCAGGTAGTGACAGGACAAGAGGGAACAGCCTCCAGCTGCACCAAAAAAGGTTTAGATTGGATATTGGGAAAATTTCTTCACTGAAAGGGTGGTCAGACATCGGAACAGGCTGTCCAGGGCAGGGGTGGAGTCCCCATTCCTGGAAGGATTTAAAAGCCATGTGGATGTGGCACTTGGGGACATGGATTAGTGGTGTCCTTGGCAGTGCTGGGGGAATGGTTGGACTCAGTCTTAGAGGGCTTTTCTAATCTTAATGATCCTATCATCAAGGACCTGGTTCATTTTAGCATCTCCCTTTAAAACTTGACATTGGGCTTTAGCTTTGAGACAACTGCTTTTCTATCTGCTTTCACTGAGCCCACAACTCTCAGCACAGAGCAGGTCTGGCACTGTAAGAGCTTGACCTTGAGCCCAGTCCAAGCTGCAGGCACCTGTACAGTGCTGGAGACAATGACCAAGTCCTGCAGCATGGGATGGGCAGGTTCAGAGCAGCTGAGATCCAGCTCTTCCCTCTGCCCCTCTTGTATTGCTGATCTGACTTTGCCCTAAAAAATAAAAAGCAGGAAAGTTATATTGCTCTCACAGCTACAGGATCTGTGCACCTTGTCCTGCCCAGGCAGCAGAGATGACACTGTTCACAGAGCCATGGAATGGTTTGGGCTGGAAAGTTTAGGATCATCCAGCTCCACCCCCTGCCTTGGGCAGGGATACCTTTCACAAGACCAGGTTGCTCTAAGCCCCATCCAAGCTGGTCTTGGACACTTCCAGGGTTGGTGCACAAAGAGGAAGGAGGGGGAATATCCTACATCCTTGGCAGATCAAAACAATGATGGTTTGAGCCCTTCCTTCTTATCCCCTCCCTGTCTGCCAGCTCTGCAGTGATGGCTGTGGCAGAGGCTCCTCAGCTCCTTCCCAGGGCAATTCCCATGGAAACACACTGTACATGCATGGGTGTGTCCCATACATACACATCTAAACAACCACACAAGGAAAATCCAGTGGTGCCTGGAGCTGTAGCCTCCAACATTTACTACAACACTCCAGGCACAGGCCGTTCCCACAGGCTGTGGGGACAGCAGGCATCATCCAGATCCAGGCTCTGGATCAGATAACCCCACCTGGGACTATTCCAGACAGGAATTAAATGGTTCATCAGTCCAAAGCAGCAATCCCAGCCAACCGAAAACAGGAATCAGGAATAGAAGGCAGAACAAATTACCCCAAACTGATCAGCAGCTGCAGGTGGCACATTGTGCATGTCAGAATGGGCAAAACCCACCTCAAAGTGGGCAAAACTCACAGCAAAATGGTAGAAGACTTTTACTATTCTCTGCCCAGAGAAGCTGTGGGTGTCCCATCTCTGAAAGTGCCCAAGGCCAGGTTGGATGGGGCTTGGAGCAACCTGGGCTGGTGGAAGGTGCCCCTGCCCATGGCAGAGCGTGACACTGGATGAGCTTTAAGGTCCCTTCCAACCAAAACCATTCCATAACTATGATGACTCTATTCCTGCCCTGACTCTGTGTCCTGAGACATTAAGTCACCTGCTCTGCATTCCTGAGAGCTTCTCACTTGCTCTGTTCTATGAGAACCGGCGGAAAAGTACACAAGGATTCCCAAGAAAGGAGCATGGCTCAGCCCACTTCCAGTAAGGGAAATAAAATACTCCAACAGAGGGCACCACACACCCATAGTGATATTCCCTTATCTTAAAGGGATTGAGATTCAAACAATGGAGACTGAAGTCTTCTTTCCTATTACCTCTCCATGCTGATCATATTGTAGCAGGTTTAACAGCTCAGATTTATGGAAGAGAAAAATCCTTCCAAGAGCCACAACCGGAGCACCCTGGGCTGGGAGAGCTGGGTGGGCTCTGAAGGGCAGGTGGGACAAACACTGACCAGGTGTGAGGTGGATGAGTGAAACCCCCTGGGGCAACAAAGTAAGGTAGGAAGCCTTTGGAGGGCTTGTTTGCAGCTTTACTATTCATGATCGCAGTGGTCATGGAATCAGGGAATGGTTTGGGTTGGGAAGGAACTTAAGGATCATCTTGTTCCTACACCAGGCTGCTTCAAGACCTGTCCAGTCTGGCCTTGGACACTTCCAGGGATGAGGCAGCCACAGCTCCTCTGCCCAACCCGTGGCAGGGCCTGCCCACCCTCCCAGCCAAGAATTCCTTCCCAGTATCCCATCTAACCCTGCCCTCTGGCAGTCTGAAGCCATTTCCTCTTGTCCTGTCATTCCATGCCCTTGTCCCAAGTCCCTCTCCAGGTCTCCTGGAGACCCTTTAGGCACTGGTAGGAGGTCTAAGGTCTCCCTGGAATCTTCCCGTCACCAGGCTGAAAAATCCCAATCCCAGAGCTCACCAGTCCCTCCCAGCAGGTGTTGCAGACACAGAAATGACACACTCAGTGCCAGGGCACTATCACAGCCCCAGGGATGGCACCGCCACCCAGGTGTGACCAGGGCAGTGACACCCACCAGTGGGACACTTCAAACCAGCCCTGGGTGGGGGCTCAGGACAACAGGAATGCCTGAGGCTGCTCAACGCCTGGTCCTGCTGGGGCAGGAATGGGGCTGAAAAGGATGCAGTGACATAGCAAAGCTGTGAACAGCTACTGGCAGGGGCCATGTGGGGCCCACGAGTGCAGGGAGCAGGTCCATGGTCAGGTTTGGCACCTCTCACATGTGCTGAAACCTCAAACACCCACTGTGGTGCCCTCCTGCCCCAAACCCTGTCCCAAGCACCCAATCCTCCTGCCTCAAGCCCTCCGTCCTAAATCCCCATCCCAACAACCAGCACAGACACCCACATCCCAAAACTCCTTAACTCCCTGCCCCAAAGTCTTGTCCCAAGTCCCACTGCCCCAGACGCTCAATCCTTGTCCTAAACCCTTGTCCCAAACCCCTCCGCCAACATTCCTGCCTCAAACCCCCTGAACTCCCTGCCCCAAACCCCTCATCCCAAACCCCCTGCCACAAATCCTCCAGCCCCAACAAACCCCCTTGTCCCAAACACCCTATCCCAACACCCCTGCCCTAAACCCCCAACACCCTGTGCAAATATTCCTGTACCAAAAATTCTTAAGTTCCTGCCCCAAAGCCTCCATCCCAAACCCCCTTTGCCCCAAACGCCTCCGCCCCAAACCCCCACCCCAACACCCCATGCAAATACTCCTGTCCCAAAAATTCTTAAGTCCCTGCCCCAAAGGCCTCCATCCCAAATCTCCCCACCCCAAAGGCTCTATCCCAACCCCCCCGCCCCAAAGGCCCCGCGGCTTACGATCATCTTCTTGTCGAGGCCGTAGT
>VXAU01001336.1:467541-489897 GCA_013399695.1 Formicarius rufipectus | reverse complement strand
GGGGAGAGGGGATGAGGAAAGAGTGGATAGAGAGAGGGGGAACGCGGGAAGGGGAGGACGGGGAGAGGGGATGGAAGAGAGGGAGAATGGAGAGAGTGGGGACGGGGAGATGTGGTGAGGAAAGAGGGGATGGAGAGGGGGAAAGGGGAGGCGAGAAAAGGGTGAGAAAAGAGGGGATGGAAAGAGAGGGAACAGGAAGAGGGAATGAGGGGGAATGGCGAGAGGGAGAACACGGTTGAGGGGAGATATGGGTGAAGGGAGATGTGGCTGAGGGGAATGCGGCGTGAGGGGACCGAGGCATGGGATGGGTCACACCCCCTCCCCGCCCCAGCACCTCCCCCTGGCCCGGCCCGGCGCCACCGCGCCCGCTCCGCCGCTCAGTCCCGGCGCTGCCGCGGCCCCAGCGGGGCCTGCCCGCACCGTAGTGGAAGTTCCCCACGTCCGGGTCGTAGAAATAGGCCACGGTCTTCGCCATGGCGGACAGGCCGCGCTCCCGCTTACGTCATAACCGCGCGTCTCTCGCACAGAGACTGCGGGCGGGGAGGGGCGGGGCTACAACGGGAGGGGCGTGGCCACATGAATGGGATGGGGTTAATAGGATGGGTGTGGCTAAAGACAGGGGGCGTGACTACGTGGGTACGTAGGCGTGGCCGAAATGATTGACGTGTGGGTAATGAAATGGGCGTGGTTAAAGGTTGGAGGCGTGACTAAGCGGTTATGGACGTGACACGGTATTGTGGGCGGGGCTAATGCTTTGTGGGCGTGGTTAATGTTTGGGGGGTGGACGACGCGCCCCACTGTCCCACTGCCAGTCCGCGCTGCATCCTAGTTCTCCCCGGGCTCGTCCCAGTTCTCCCCGGGGCCTCAGAGCTGCTCCCGCGGCACACACAGGTGCCTCCCAGTCACCCCAGTTGCCTCCAGTCACATCGAGTTGTTGTCACCTGGCTGCACACAGTTACTCCCAGCGGCTCCCAGGCTGGTTTGCCTCCCACAACCCTGCATCTTCTTCCCAGTCATCCCCAGTTGCTCCCAGTTGCCTCTCGCTGTCCCTCCTTACCCCCAGGCAGCCCCAGCTGCTCCCAGTTACTCCCAGCAGATCCCAGTTGCCAGCTGGACTCTCCCATAACTCCAGGTCTTCTCTCTAGTCACCCCCAGCTGCTCACCAGTTGCCTCTACTTGTCTCCCAGTCACTCCCAGCTATCCCCCAGTTGCCCACTGGATTCTCTCCTGTAATTCCACATCTGCTCCCCAGGCACCCTCAGTTGCCACCAATCACCCCAGGTGCTTGCAGTCACCTGCAGGTGCTTCCAGTTAACCCCAGAATGTCCCAGCTACCCACTGGATTCTCTTCTGTGGGTCTATGGCAGCCCCAGTCACCTCCAGCTGCCCCCAGTTACTCCCACTTGTCTCCCAGTCAATCCCAGCCTCCCCTAGTCACTCTCAGCGGCTCACCAGTTACCTGCACTTGTCTCCCAGTCAAACCCAGCTTCCCCCAGCTGCCCCCAGTTACTCCCACTTGTCTCCCTGTCAGTCCTAGCCACCTCTTGTCACTCCCAGCTGCTCACCACTTATCACCACTTGTTTCCAAGTCACCCCCAACTGCTCCCCAGTTACTCCCACTTGCTCCCAGCCATCCCCGGCAGCTCCCCAGTTATCCCTGCTGGTTTCCCAGTCACCCCCAGATGACCCCAGTTACTCCCACTTGTCTCCCAGTCGCTCCCAGCCTCTCCCAGTCACCCCCAGTTGTCGCAGCCCACCCGCTGAGGGCACGGGAGGTGGCAGTGGGGTTCCTTTGGGACATGCCCGCACCTTGCTGGGATTCATCTTGTTCCAGGGGGCAGCCCCTGATCCCTGAGGGATGGGAACCCACCTCCACCTGCTGCCACCCGGCCCACAACCCTCCCAGTCCCACCCCAGCAGGGGGCAGGTCCTGCCGACCCCTGGGCTTGGCAGAGAGTGGGGACAGGAAGGCACTGCCAGGCAGGAGGAGCATGAAAGCCAGGTGGGAAATTGCCATGTGGAATGGGGGAAACTTGGACCTTGGCCAGAGCTGGGGAGCAACTGGGAATGTGCTGGTGCTGGCTGGTAATGGTGGAAAAGTTCTGTTCCCTGGGGGATAGAAAGAAGGAAGGATGAGTGGAGCAGCCCATGGAAAAGGAATTGACTGAATCAGTGCTTGGTCCTGCCGGTTTCCTGCATGATGCCTTCCCATGGGCTGGAGGTTGGGATGAAGGATGCTGTGCTGGAGACAGACTGGCTGACTCTCTGGGGTCTCAGAGAGGAGCAGGACCCCAAGAGGCACCCCAGGAGGTGGCAGAGGATGGAGACTAAGGCAGACAGGCACTGAGATGTTCCCTGGCTTCTCAGAGGATCCTGAGTAATAAACATGCAAGTGGGAAACCCCTCAATGTGCAGCAAAGGGGGCTTCCCATGTGTGTGGGATGAGGCTGGTGGGGCAGCAAGGTGACAGTGTGATGGCATGGAATTTCAGGTGCTGTGCTGGCTGCAGATGGATGAGAGATCATTAAATGATGCTTCTGACTGGCTCTGCCACCTCCTGTGGGAATGCTGCTCCCTCCATGTGGGTTTCCATTTAGGTTGCCAGCTCCTGGGCGTGGAGCAAGGATCATACGATGGTTTGGTTGGAAGAGACCTTAAAGCTCATCTTGTTCCAGCCCTCTGCCACCTTCAAGAGGAGACCCAGGACTCTGCTGGGGACACTCAGCACTGAGCCCAGCACCCACCATCAGAAACAAATTTAAAGGACTTAAATTTAAAGAATTTGAACGTGCTGAATGGCACGAGTGTACTGGGAAGTCATGGAGCGTGCTGACGTCTCGGTGTGACGATTGTCCTGTCACTGCTCCACAAGCTGCTGCCACCAGATAACACCCGACTGGGGACAAGGAGCCACCCAGGGAAGCACGTCCCAAAGCCCATCCGGGGAAACAGACTGAGGAGGGGAGAAACATATCCCTGCTCCCAGCTGGGATTGCTTTGCTGGCTGACCTCCCTTCTGGAAGCTGGTTGCTGCTCTGGGCATCTTCACGGGTCTTGGAGCAGAGCAAGAAAAGCATTGGAGAGGGATATTTTTAGATGCTCTTTTTGCTCCAAGAGCAAAAACAAGCTGTGGTTTAACAGCCATTAGCTGCTGGGCATGTTTGGAAAGCTGAAATAAGGGCTCAGAATTCAAGGAGATGTTTGACATGATGGGATGGAGCAGCTTGGCAGACATGAAGGCAATTTTTGGGCTGATCATCGCAGAGAAGACCGAAGGAGGAACCTACCCATGAGATTCCCAGATCTGGGCAATCCAGCCTGTTCAGCTGCCACGTGGACAATCAGCGGGGCCAGGGTGGCCCATCCCCTGAGCAGGTGCATTCCCACTGCTTGTGGGGTGATGTTTGTTCTGATGGCTGCAGAGGAGGTGTGGGAAGAGAGCAGACAAGAGGTAATGTGGCACCACACTGGGATCAGAGCTGGCTGAGGGATGGGGTGACAGGGACAGTGCTGTCCCTCCACCCTCTCCTTGGTTGTTCACTTCTCAGTGACCTTTTGATGTGGAAGCTTAGAACGTAAGGGCTTCCTGGCAATGCCATGAGAAGATTCAGGCCTGGGAAACTCCGACTGAGTGATCCAGAGAGGAAGAATAGGAGATGATAGTGCTGGATGCAATGGGCAGACAGGAAGCAGGCAGCTGCCTATCCCAGAGATCCAAATGGATTGCCCTGTGTCTGATCACACAGCCTTGGTGAAGTCACACAGGATGGGGACAGGAGCTGGGATGGGGTTAGGAGGGGACAGAGGATGCAGAGCCCAAGATCTGGAGGTATCATAAGCATCCAGACCACAGCCATGTCCACAGCAGCCTGGCTTGCTGTGGGGCTTCAACCCATGTGGGGACCATCCCCACTGGCCAGGATGGACACAGCCAGCCCACTTGGAAGGGAGAGCCCCACTGTGTGGATTCATACCTGCCATGCTGGCTGCTCTCGAGCAGAGGAGCTCCTGTGTCCTTTCTGGGTCACCTGCAAGGGGTTGTGTGGGACAGGGCTCGTGGTCTGACCACTGAAGTGCTAGTGGGTTTCCCAGTGGGATAAGGACTGGAAAGCCCGGAGGGATGCTGAGGCTGAGGTCATGGAAGCAGGATGGGGACTGGGAGAATGCAATTGCTCATGAGAGATCAGGAAGAGAAACACTAAGAGAAACTGGGAAACCCAGCTGCAGAGCCAGGAGAGCCCCTTCCTCATCCTGGTTCACCCCACGGAGGCTGGGACTTGTCCCTGGACAGGCTGCTGTGCCATCCTGTGCCCCCCAGCTTGTGGAAATGCTTTGACTAGAGGCTTTGGGAAAATGGGAATCTTCCCTTGAAGTGGGGAGTGCAGAGCAGCCTGGGCTCGCTTTGTCCGGCACGGCTGGACTCTGGAAAGGGGGTGGGGTGCAGCAATGCATCGGGTGGGCGGGAACGCCCGGGAGGAGAAAGGGCGATTTATTGTGCAGGACAGCGTGCGTGGGCACGAGGAAAATGGGAACAAGCTCACCATGACTGCATCCCCTCAGGGCTCTGCTGGAACCCAGACCTGCCAGTTCCCCCTCTCCGAAGAAAAAGGGGCAGGGAGAAAACTGGCTTTGAGGTTTACTTTTTGAGATCTTCATCAGCAGAGACTCACGTGATGTGGCAGCTTGTTAGTCCAGCATTTAGAGACCTCTCTTCTCCTATGGCTCATCAATCCATGGCAGCAGGAATAAGTCTTGCAGCCTGTGGTGTTTTCCTGCTATTCCTGCTTCCTTAGGGCCTGTCTCCCTGCCAGGACAGCAGACAGATGGGTGGCACCTCTGACGTGGTGACCTCATGAAGTCATGGTGATGGAGGAGGCCCCTGAGAGGTGACTTGGTCACCTGCGTAGGGGAACAGGAGCCCTCAGCATGGCACAGCTGACAGCCTCGAGGGGTTATGAGTTGTCTCATGGCAATACAGAGTGTGGTGGGATAATTCCCACGAAGGAATGTGTGTGTAGATCGGTGCTAAGTTCAGCAGAGACAGAGTAGGAGAGATTTCAAGGGTTGTATGTGCTCCTCAAGGTCCGGGTGGAGAGCTGGCAGGTGGGTGAAGGACAGAGAGGACCAAACCTAGTGTGCAGTAGCAAAGGAAGGCTGGGAGAAGCCTTCCTGAGTGAGAATAATGTGGTGAAGATGAAGGTTGTGGGACCACCATGCCTGAAGATTTCAAATGCCTCCTTTTTCAGGAAGGAGGGAGAAAGAGGAGTCTCCCAGGGCTCTTTTCCCACCATCTCCTGAGTGCTGTGATCTCAGTGTGGGTGTCTGGACCCCTCTCCCCCAGCATATGCTGGTGTGGGACCAGTGCCGGTTTTCCTGAGCCGCACTTCCACCCCTCTCCCTCCCATCGCCAGGGCTCAGCACTCTAAGAATCAAGGAAAGGAGGGTGCCAGGGGAATTCGGGGCTGGCACGCGTGCGGGTGAGGCTCATTCACCCCGGGGCGGGCAGCAGCCTGGCAGCGCTGGCTTCCCCGAGCAGCGCTCCTGCTCGTCTTGCTGCAGGCGCCGGCATTTCCCTGAGCTCCGCTCCGCGCCTTCATCCGCCGAAACCGCTTCGGAGAGATTTTTTTTCTGGGATCGGGACAGGCGGGTGCTCTTGTGGCAGAGAGCGACAGAGAGCGGCAGACAGAAGCAGCTGGCTCCTTCCCGGGGAAGGCAGACAGGGAGCCGGGAGCTCGGAGCCGGCAGCCGGAGGATGCTCGCCGCGGTCCCCAGCCGCGGGGATGCGGGGTTGCTAGGAGGCAGGTGAAGGTGAAGGTGAAAAGGAGAGCGCTGCGGAGGACCGCAGGCCCAGGTACCGCCGCAGCGGGGCTGGGGGACAGCCGAGGGGTACTCTCTCCGCGCCGGGAAGCGCAGCTGGCGAGTGGGAATGCGAGCGCTGAGCCCTCGGGAAGGGAGCCGGGAGCGCCCGGGGGAGCCGGGGAGGAGGGAGCCGGCTCGGTTGTGTGGGAGGACGATGCAGGAGCTGCCGGCGACTCGGCCCTCCTCCAGCCCGGCTGCCGCGGCTCCATCCCCACCGGTGCCGGCGGAGGCCCTCGGCCGTGAGCAGCGAGGGCTGCGGGAGGAGCGGCGCGGCGCGGGAGGATGCTCAGCGGTCCTCCGGCAAGGGCAAGCGTGGGGATGCCGCTCGCCGCAGAGCACCGGGCAGGCCGGGGCACCGGTGCCCTTGGGAAGCCGCCGGCAAGGGCTGGGGGAGCGCGGCAGCCCGGGGCCGGCGGGCCTGCGGGGATGCTGCTGCCGCCGCTGCCCTTGGGGTGCCTTTTGCCGGGTGCGTGCGGGGCAGCGGTGTCCTTGGGAGACCGCGCCGAGACACCTCCAGCTTGTCTTCTCCTCCCCGGGACCCCGCAGCACGCTGGACCTTGTGGGGCAAGAGATGAGCCCTGAGCAGCCCACCCTAAAGTGGGAGATGGCTCTTGCCCGGCAGGAGGAGGATGAGGATGGGCATAGGGAGCCTGCTGGGGGTGAGCACTGGGGGCTCTGAGCTGCCTTCCCCCTTCTCTTAGATCCGCATGTCAGACCAGAACAGCACCGACGATGGAGAGTCCGACCCCCAGCAGAGCCTGTCTATGGTCTTCCTCCTTGTCCTCATCTTCTTCATCATGGGGCTGGTGGGTTTCCTGATCTGCCATGTCCTGAAGAAGAAGGGTTACCGGTGCCGGACTTTCCGGGACGATCTTGACCCAGATAACAAAGATGTGCTGGCAGAGCTCCAGTCTAGTGAGTGCTGGGGCCATGGGGGCTCAGTGGGGGCTCGGGGTCTGCCTTTCATCCAGCATGGACTGGTGCTCCTTCTGGGAGAGTGGACATCTCCACTTCTGGGATGTGGGATGGGACTGGGAGAGTCACCTGTCACGTGTGGTTGGGTTGGGAAAAAAGCATGGTGAGACCAGCCTGATGTTCCCTGGGGATTGGGAGTGTGTGGCCCAGGGATCCCTCTGGTCTGCCAGCTCCACACTCTGATGAAGGCTGGTGGGGACAGGGAAGTGGGATATCCTGTCTGGCTCTTCCCAAAGGACCGTTATCACCAAAAGGTAATTCTGATGGACCTACTGAATTCTCAGTTCTTGAATTAAAATCCACATCTCCTAGCAGGGGCACAAGGTGTTCCCTCTTTCCCTTTGGCATTAGAAGGTCTGGCATGGGGCGAACATGGTGTTGGCTGTGTCTTCTTTTAGTCCTTGCTGTCTTCGTGCAGGCCAGAGGAATAAGGGTATTTCCTTGATCTCCATGCTAGAAGGGCACCTTTAGGGATTTTTTTCCCATCACTTCAGGCCGCTGTAAGTCACTCTTGGGTGGCTGGATTGGGAAGTCACTGCAGCATCGAGCGTGGGTGCAAAGTAGAGCCTGGCCCAAGTAAGCTCTGTCGTTTGGTGGTTTCATGAGTCTCTGCTGAATTGAGGAAGACACATTCCTTCAGCTGCTTCCTTAGCTGCAAACAGCCACATGGTGCTACATAACTCCTCCAGCTTCCATGTGCTATCAGCAGTGCTCAGGAAGATCAGCACCTCCTGATGCTGTTTTTTGTGCACAGGAGGGGAATGTGGCTCCTCCAGCTCACCCACGGTTGCTGCAAGAGCTTCCAGGAGTCCATGGATATGCTCCTCTGGCTTTAATGACAGTATCTGAATCTTCCAGGATGGGCTTTGCCCTCTGGAGATACCACAGCCCAGGGAAACAACTCTGTGGTCTTCCAGGACTATGGGAGAAGCCTGTGACCATGCTCGTTGAGGCAGCTGCCTGCCAGACCACAGCTCCAAAGAGCTTACAGGAACACCAAAAACAGCAGACCATGTTGAAGGTCTACCCATCCAGGCCTTCTTCCTCCAAGAGTGTTCAAAAGCAGGTTGTAATGAATGTTTGGGATGAATTCCACAGGCAGAGCAAGCACCAGCCAAGTTTACTCACTTTTAAGCTTCTAACACTGTGCAGCTCTGGGGCTTTCTCCATGAGAGACAGGTTTTTTTTCTGTGTTTAACAGGCCCTAGTGGGTTTATTTTCTGTGAACGTGTCCTGTTTACTCTTGGAGACTTGACCACCGTCAGCATCCTGCATCCAGGGGCTCCAGAGCTGGACTGTCCCCACAAGGAGTCTCCTCTTTCAACTTTTTGGAACCTGCCTTCTGCTCATTTCTCCAGATGCTCCCTGGTTCTGAAGGAGCAACACAACCCCTCTCTCCCAGCACAGATAGCTGCTGACTCAGCAATTTCCTTTCCAGAGTGGGAGATCTGGTGTCCCCAGGGGCTTCCCAGCATGATGAGGGACACGAGGCATCTCCAGCCTCTCTGTGGATGTGGCTGCTCCTGGCAGGGAACCATGAGCAGAGTCTCTGGGTCCCAGCCCTCAGTGCCACGTTGTCTCTTTTCAGGTGAAGAGGAGGAGCTGAATGAGGACACTGTGGAGAAGATTGTGAGATGCATCATACAAAATGAAGGTGAGCATGTCTGTGTGTCAGCCTGGAGATGTGCTGACCACTTTGACTGACACATTCCTGTTTTCCTCTCTCTTCAGCAAATGCAGAGGCTCTCAAAGAGATGCTGGGGGAAAATGAAGGGGACATCCCAGTGCCAGTGAGGTGAGGGAAGCCAATAACAGCTTGTGGCTCATGCAGAGTGGGGGAAAAGCAGCTTTGGGGCAACCCTTTGGTCTGGAGACTGCAGCCACCCCTCTTCCAGCTGTTACAAAGCATCTTCCCAACAAAAAGTCCTGCTCCACTGGGGGTCTTGAGGAGTGCTTCACCCCACTGGCAAAGGGAGTAGCTCTTCCTCATTCCTGTCCTCAGTGCAGGTCCCTCCCAGAGCTTCTGCTCCCAGGGCTTGCTGCAGTGGGGCTGCACCAGGGTTGGGATGTCTCCTGCAGGTAACATGACCTGTCTTGTCCTTCTCCTGTTGCAGCCTTTGTCCCCACAGCCAGGATGGGGGCCCACCACATCACCACACAGTGCACCTGGGCTCCACACAGGCCCCCTGCATCCACTGCAGCCGGAGGAAGAGGCACCCACTGCAGCGACAAGGACGGTCCAAGGAGGGCAAAGGCAAGATGCATCCCGGAGAGACCACCGTCTTCTCAGTGGGCAGGTACTTAAATGAGCTTTGCCAGCCATGGTCCTGATGGAACAAGCACCACGGGGTCTCCTCATTCCCCTGGGTCCTTTCTCCTGCCCTGCCTGCCCCAGGCTGGGCTCTCTCTTGCTCTTCCCCACTGAGATGCCTGAGAAGCAGCTCTACAGCTGGAAGTCCCAAGGACCCAGCTGGCTCTTGCACCTGGAAATGCCTGTGGTAGGTGTGAGGCTGTGATGCATCAGTGGCTTCCCTCCTTCTCTGGGAAGGTTACTCAAGCCTGGGTTTTCCTGCTGAGTCAGTGCTGGGAACAGCCTCAGGTCTGTGTCCTTCAGAGTCTGCTGTCCCAGCTACATACAAGCAGGGCTTTTGCTGCCCAGCTAGGGGTTTCAGGGACCTCATCAAGAGAGGGAGCAGGGGACAGCATGTGCCAGGTGCAAGCTGCCTCCTACCACCATCAGAATGGAGTGGCTGTGCTGCTCCAGGTCTTTGCCTCCAATGGTATCTGTAATTAGATGACACAGCAGGAATATAAGAATAGGGGAGTGTTCCCGATACTTCCCACAAATAATTCTCCAGTCCCCACCTGGTCTCACCTCAAGGGATTTCCTGAGCATCCTGTGGTCTCTGTGTAGTCAGTAACCTGCAGGACAGTCTCTGAGCTTGCCCAGGTTACCTGATTCCCCAGCAGAAAGGCTTAGAAAAGTCTTATAGGGCTTGGCTCCCTACAGCAGTGGTGACTGGGACTGGGTAGCAAGGGATTACCAGTCCCCGGATGGCCACCATGGTGAGGCACAAAGCTCTGTCATGCTCAAATCATTCAGCAGGACTTCGTTTGAACCTTGATGGAGCTGCATGTTGTGGACAAGAGAGACAGTCTTTTCATGGGAATACCAAGAAAGAGTGGGCATGGAATCACAGAGTGGTCTGGGTTGGAAGGGACCTCAAAGCTCATCTTGTCCCACCCCCGTGCCACAGGCAGGGACACCTTCCACTGACCCAGGTTGCTCCAAGCTCTGTTCAACCTGGTCTTGGACACTTCCAGGGATGGGGCAGCCACAGCTTCTCTGGGCAACCTGTGCCAGGGCCTCAGCACCCTCAGAGAGAAGAATTTATTTTCAATATGTCATCTAACCCACCCTCTGGCAGTGGGAAGCCATTCCCCCTTGTCCTGTCATGGGGATTATTCCACTATCAGAGCCAATAGCCTCAGCAGGGAGGTACTGGAGCTTTATGGGGAACTGGAGAAGGGGGAACACATGCCAGACCTCTCCATGCTGAATTCCAGCTCAGATCACATCTGCTGGAGACTGGCAGCTCCCAGTGTCCAGTAAGCCAGGTCTCTGCACAATTGCATGTTCATGGCTAATTCACTCCCTGGCTGGTGCCCAGTTCCATCCACTCCTCTGTGTCCTTTGTCCGTACTCTTCTCAGTCTCCTCTCACTCACCTCTGAGTGCCAGAGAAGATAGTCTCCTTTCCTAAGGGCACCTTCCTTAAAATTTTGGTTTTCCCTCCTTATCCCTCTTAATATCCCATGTCACACCAGTCTGCTCAACAGGACAGTCATTCCATTACCCCAAGGCTGTCTTTTAAATCCTGAATCTCCTTGGCACAAGGTCCCTCTACTAAGGGACCTATATGCCCATGAGGTACAGAACCACCTCCAAATTCTGCTTCTTGTTTCCAGGCTAGCCCTGCCTCTTTCAAGTCTTGGATGACGTTCTGGGGACTGCCCTTGCTGTGTCTTATTTCTGACAAATATCTTGATTACATGAAGTACTTTGACTCAAGACTGACCCTACATAAAACAGCTTCTTTAACCCACTTCTTGAGTTAAAGACACACCCTCAGGTCTTGTTATATTTTATTTTTGTGGGTATTTTTCTTTTTTTTTTTTCCTTGGGCACAGTGGTTGAGAGTCCAGCCTCCTCCTGCATGGACAGGCCCTGCTAGACACATGGTCATGGCTGAGGGACTGGAAAGGATGAGAACTGTGGAGGTCCACCAATACCATCTGGGGCTGGAGCATGTGGCATGTGAGGAGACTGTTTTAACTTGAAGAATTATAAAGGGAGGATCTAATAGTTCTCTCTATCCAAAGGGTGGGCAGAGTTTAATTGCAGATGGAACAAGACTCATCTCAGACATACACTGGGAAGGGCAAGAGACAATGGCCATAATACATCAACAAGAGAAATTCAGAAAAGACAGAAGGAGAAACTGTTTTACCATTAAGTGCAGACCTGGGGTAGGGCCCTGAGGAGTGGAGGCATCTCAATCTTTGGAGATTTCCAAAACCTGACTGGATGGGGCTCTGGGCAACTGACTGAGGGTGGGCGATAGACCAGTTTTGAGCAGGGGTCAGGACTGGACTGGAGACCTCCTGAGGGCTTTTTGCACCAAAATTATTCAGTACTTCTGTGGCAATCAGAGTAATACAACCTGCACTCTCACATCAACTGATTTGCAGTTTATCTCAGGGCTTTCCCTAAACCAGTTGTTGTCAGTGCCAGAGCTTGTCCACCAGAGCATCTGAATCTGACTCTCCTCAGCCCAATCAGCCACAGTGTGTCATCACATCCCGCTGAACCAAAAGCCTCAGTGATGCTGACGAGTCAGCCAGCCAGTGCTCTGTGCCCTTCCCTCACCAGCCACAGGTTGGTTACATTACCTCGTGTCCTCTCCAGTCCAAGCCCTTCCTGTGCTTTGAATCCATTCCTGGCTCTCCCAGGCTGACATTGCTCAATGGCATTACCAAGACATGATCCTGCCACTTGTGCCTCCTCCCAGTCCCTCTTCGGGACCTGAATGTTCTTTGGTCTTCCCAAATTGCAGCACTGGTGTCTTGTCTCCAAACACCCGGACAGACCTGCAGGGTCACATTTGCTGCTGCTTGGCCTGACTTGAGCAGACCTGTGGGTACCTTGTCTGCAGCTGGATCATTTATCTTCTTGACCCTTCCAATCCTGAGCAGCATTTCTGACCATGCTGATGGGTCTGTGCTGTCCATAGGCTAGTCCCTAGCCAGTTGGTAGTCTCCTTCATCTCTGCCATCCCACCTGGCATCTGTTCTTGTCTCTCAGACCTCTCTGCTTCTTCCTTCAGAACTGCTGTGGTGCCATGCACTTGACCCTTGGGTCTTCTTCTTTCAACTCCAGCAGTTGCTTGAATTTTGCTGCTGGAGTTGTGTTTTGACCTGGTGCTGACTCGCAGCTGAACCTCAGCAGCCGCAGCAGCTTCACCATGTGTGATCCAAGTGCAGGAAGAGCAGGTGTGGCTGAGTTATGGGCTGCAGGAGGTCTCTGTGGTGGGATTGGAGTACTCTGGCTGGTGGGCACCAGGTCACCACGGAAGAGCTTTCCTATCTGCTGGTCCAGCAGTGGCTGGCAGTGCATGTGAGGAGGAGTCACTGTGTGAGTCACAACCAAATCACTCACAATTCAGTATAGAGTTTGCCTACACTTTACCCCTCACAAACTGAGGGCTCTGCAGTTGTTCAGCCTGGAGAAGGCTCTGGGGAGACCTCAGAGCCCCTTCCAGTGCCTAAAGGGGCTCCAAGAGAGCTGGAGAGGGACTCAAGACAAGGGATGGGGTGACAGGACAAGGGGGAATGGCTTCCCACTGCCAAAGGGCAGGGAGGAATGGGATATTGGCAAAAAATTCTTCCCGATGAGGTTCATGAGACTCTGGTACAGGTTGCCCAGAGAAGCTCTGGGTGCCCCTGGATCCCTGGAAGTGTTCAAGGTCAGGCTGGACAGGACTTGGAGCAACCTGGGCTAGTGAAAGGTGTCCCTGCCCATGGCAGAGAGTGGAACAACATGTCTTTAAGGACCCTTCAAACCCAAACCATTCAATGATTCTAAGATTCCTAACTTCTCTGTTCTTCCCATATGCATTATTGCATCACCTCTGATTATAAACACACCCCTTGAGGGTGTCAGACCAGCTCCTGTAGCTGTTCTCCTGCCCACCGGGCAGCTCTGAGCTGTTACCTGGCCATAGTGGAACCCTGGTGAACCATCCAGGTACCATCTATCACTCCAGGGGATGGTGCTCTGGCACATTTTAGCTAAACAACTCCTCCTGCCTTTGATCTCTGTTCCCAAATCAGTGCCAGAACCTGTCCCTGCCTTTGCTTAGGGCACACTGTGGTCCAGGTTGTGTTTCCAAGAGTTTCCAACAGCTGTGATCCATATTGCTTGCCTGGAGGACAAACTGGCAGGGTCTGCACCAGCCAACATCTGGATTGGACTTTTCATCCTTCTCTTTCTATTTGTTTTGCTAAAAATGCAGTGAAAAATCGGGTTAAGTCAGCGGGGGCATGGCTAGAGCAGGGGCGGGGTGGTGCCGAATGGGTCTGAAACCTTGGTGACCATGGTAAAAAGAGAATATCCGAGACTGGAGGTACAAGCAAGCTGGAAATACAGCTGTGGGAGAGGAGGAAAAGGATTTTGATCTGTCCTACCCCCCATTCCAGGTTTCGCGTTACACATATCGGGAAGAAACCCCCTCTCCACGAGCAGCAGGACGGTCCGCTGCCCGACGGCAGCCGGGAGCTGAGCACGGAGGAGCTGGAGCGCAGCAGCGACCGGCTCCAGCTGGAGAGGGCCCTCAATGGGACTGTCCCCACGGGGGGCCTGCAGAACGGAGACATCCAGAGTGGCAAAGGTGGGGAGCAGAGCCTCTCCACCACCCCAGCCCTGAACACACCAGCCAGCTCCGGCACCCGCGACGGCCGGCGGGCGGGCACGGGGTCCGGCAGGGCAGGCTCGCTGCAGGAGGCTGGCACTGCTCCCGGCAGCATGAGCCGCCAGAGGAGGCTCCTGAGCCATCCGGCCCTGGGAGGCTCGAGTCACAGCATCCCGGGAGAGCTGGCACGGGAAGGAGCCAGCATCTGCCTGGAGGAGATCGGACTGGGGTCGGCAGATGAAGTGTCGGATATTCACGGGAGTCTGAGTCTGCACGAACAGGTCGAGGAGTTGGGAAGAGATGACAGCAGCACTCATCAGCCTGAAGTGGAGGATGAGGAGCAGCAGGTATACTCCTCCTCTTCCTTGTCCTCGTGTGGTCCCCTGGGCCGGAGTGGGATTGCTTTTTCCTACCCAGTTTCCAACATCTGGGCCATGCAGAGTCACCATGACAGGTCCCACCTGTG
Source organism: Formicarius rufipectus (assembly GCA_013399695.1). NCBI lineage: Eukaryota > Metazoa > Chordata > Aves > Passeriformes > Formicariidae > Formicarius > Formicarius rufipectus. Next base: position 475,627 of record VXAU01001336.1, on the reverse strand, counting down.
CTTCAAGGGGAATGGGAGATGTTGCAGACCCAGTTGCCCCTTGGGCAAGGGATGTTTTCCTTTGTGGTTGAGCTCTTTGGGGATGTCCATTGGAATCCTGACTTGGCAGAGCTCCACTGTTGCACATGGTCTCCCCAAAACCCATCCTCAATGGGGCTCAGCATGGCCAGAAACGAACAGGTAGGGACAGATGTGTCTGGGAGCCTTTCTTGCCCTGAAGTCTAGGGAACTGTGAAGCCAAACGGCCATTTCTTGATTGTCTCTGCTCCAGAGGAGCTGTGCTCAGAGAGAAGACCACACTCCGCTGGGAGCTCCCAGCACCCTGGTATCTCCCAGCTTTCCCACCCAACTGCCTTGCTGGAGGAGCCAGAATACTCCAGCATGATGACATGGTTTGCTTGGCCATTGATTGCCCCCAGTTTGAGGCATTTGCTGCCTGAAACTGCCTCTGGGATCTTACCACTGAGCAAATGAGGCTGGTGGTGGTGGGAGGAGACACCCAGCATTTCACTCATGCACACACACATGGTTCTGCAGTTGGGATAAGATTGTTTTTATGGAAGGGGGCTGGGGAAACACCCCTGGTGTGATGTCAGCAACCTCCAGAGCTGCCCTTGACTTTCACAAAACCAGCAAGAGGACACACCTCGCAAAGTCCTTGGAAGAAAAACGAAGCCAAACACCTCAGTAAAATTCCTGGCATATTTCAAACCAGGGAAATCCCCTGGGGCTGGCTCTGCTAGAGCTCCAAGGCCATGGCACATGGGCTAGGGCAGGACTGGGAGAGCCCTGGGAAAAGTGCCTGGTTGGAGGCTGACTAAGGAAAAAGCAGGATCCCACTGTTTACTGTTTCTCTCTTTGTTTTCTGGTGGCCAGGCCAGGAAGTTTGAGCTGTTTCACATATAAGGGCAGCCAGGCAGGACAGAGCCAATGAGCTGCAGCCCTTCTCCAGAGACCTGGAGGGGTGTTGACAGGTTCTTCCATGACCCACTATGCCTTTGGTCATGGCTCTGGTCCACCTGATCACTGGAGAAGCAGTTACATGCAGGGCAAGCCCAGGGACATGGTGATGTCTGTCCCCTCTGTGGCTCCAGGCTCTTGCCTTGGACCCTGCATGTGGTGTTGAGGTGCCCCAGGACATGAGCTTCCAGGAGAAGAGCGATGGGACCTTCCTGGGATATTTGTCACCAAGACCTGGCACCACCCCAGCTCCCCCATCCCCTCAGTCCCAGTCAGGGTCACCACGAGGGTTCTTGGCTGCTGCTTATCATATCCTGCAGGTGGTGGGGAAGGGCAGAGATGGTGTGTGGGCTGTAGTCACTCCTGAAGACTCAGTCGGGTTCTGCCCACTGGCCCAAGGGTCGCTGCTGTGGCCAAGGGAGACCTGGCTCTCACCCCAGCATCCTGCTCCCATTGACATCCCTCCTCCATCCCACAGGAGCCCAGCGCCGCAGACAAGTACCGAAGATCGACGGTGTGACGTGAGTGCTTTGTCCCCCGTCCCTGGGGCAATGACCAGGGTGGGGTGGGAGGGCACTCTCAGTGTCCCTGCCCCGGTGGGTCACAGCCTGGTGAGGGAGCTGGAGAGGCTGAATCCCATCTCCAAGGGGATTGGCTCCCAAGGTACCACGTCCTGCATGGACCAGACCACATGTCCAGCCACAGGCAGTGATGGGTGGGCAGACACGGGTCTGGGACAGCCCGTTTGCGGGTGGATGGGGGGGTACCGTGGTGGTGGGGACAAGCCCTATCCCGCCCCTCTCCCCACAGCTCCTCTCCACTCCCGGCTGGAGCGTGGACAGGAGGCACGCAGCCCCCGGCCCCCACGCCGGGCAGGGGGCTCTGCCGTGGGGCAGCCGGCCCCGGGTGGGCAGCTACGCGCTTGGCATGGCCAGAGCGATGCGCCGGCGTTACCAAAAACCGCGCTTGGCGCCAGACCTCATCCCATTGGCAATAGGTACCTGAGTCCCACCCACCGCACCCGCCCCGGAGAATGCCCCTGGGGGGCTGTCGGGCAAGGCAGGGGCAGGACAGCACCCAGCCCCTGCAGCCCCCCAGCTCCTGGGGAAGGATCGGAGCGGGGGCCGCAGCGAGAGGCAGGGATGGAGCCTGCGGCTGGAGCCCCCCCGGGCGGGGGGCAGCACCCCCCCACCCACCCGGCACGTTCACTGCAGAGCACAGCCCCCCTCGGGCACCCCTGCCACGCAGAGTGGGCACAGGCACAAATCCTTCACCGGCGAGAGACCCTGCCGGTCCCCGGGAGATGCTGGTGGAGACAGGAGCTTCCAGCCCCATCCCGGCAAAGGAGGGGCTAGAGCCTGGCCCGGGGGCAGGACCACCGCCTGGCCAGGCCAGCGGGCAGCCCCAGTGCCCGTGCGAGCTTTGGTGTGTAAACGCACTGTACATAGATGAGCTACAACCATTAAAGCTGCTGAACCCCTGGCCGGAGACAACTGGATTTATTGGGAACAGTCCCCACACTGTGGGGGGCTGGCACAGGGTGCAGGGATGAGCCCCCCAGGAACGAGGGCTGTGCTGGGAGTGCATGGGTGATGCCAGGCAGAAAGGGCAGAGGCAAGACGTGGGTGACATGGGGCCTGGCTGTGGCACAGACCACCCCAAAAAACGGGTAGCCAGGGTTCGTGGTGCTGTTCTGGGCTGCAGGAACTCTCTGCAAGCAGCACTGGGCAGGATGTAGCCCCTGGAGAGACCAGCTCGGGGCACGGAGCAGTGCCAGGAACAGCAGCCTGTGGTGGTTTGCTCAGGCAAAGCTTTTTGGGGCACAGGGAGGGACAGGGAGGACCCTCAGGGTCAGCTGAAGTGCAGCTCAGGGTCAGGCTCAGGGGCTCTGCCAGGTGGCGGGGGAGGCGCACGGAGCTGTGGAGAGAGGAGAGGAGAAGCAGTGCCAACATTCTGTGGCCACTCATCCCCCTTGAGACCCCCCCAAAGCACACAGGTGGCACCATCCCCCTGCTATGGGAGGGCTGGGGGCAGGTTTGGGAGGCCCAGCATTGCTGAGATAGGGCTTACTGGACGGAGTCGGGTGGCTGCCAGGTCTGGAGAGCTCTGCCCGCTGCCTGTGCCATCCTGCCGGCAACCTGGAAGGGTCCAGCAGCTCAGCCTGGCTTTCTGGGGCCCCCCAGCCTGCTCTCAGCATCCCTCCCCAGCACTCACCTCCCAGTGATGTCTCAGGAGTGGGGCTAGGGGCCAGGCTGGCCCCGGGTGTGAGGCCAGGAGGGGAGAAGGGTGGAGGAGATGGCGACGGCAGCTCCTGGGAAGACACAACCAAGAGGGATGGGAACAATGGGAAAGGAGTCTTTTCCCCCAGCAGTCACGGAAGATGGGGGATGCCCCACGCCAAGGGGACAAAACAACCCTCCTGCCACGGACCTGCCCAGCCATTCCACGGGCCCCAGTGAGTTCCTCCACCACCAAGGAGGGGAAGACGCCGATGCGGCCGTCAAAGTCCCCGGTCCAGAAGCCGTCGTCCACCTCGCCGGCAGCGCGGGGCAGCACACGGATGATGGCCCCCTCGGGGAAGCTGAGCTCCTCAGGGCTCTGCCCCTCGTAGTCATACAGGGCTCGCACCAGCCAGGCTGTGGGGGTGATGGGGAGGGGACTCAGCACTTTCTCGGGTCCTGTCCCACTCCCCGGGGTTGGGGTGATGTCCCAGCACCTACCTCCAGGCTCCAGCACCAGTTCTGCAGCCATGATGCTGGAGAGCTGGCGGTGCAACGCAGAGGGCCCTGGGGGGCCGAGCCCAGCCCCTGACTCACACCCCAGGGACAGCAGGTATTTTTCAGGGATGTAGCCAACCTGGCCTGCCTTGTTCCTTGCCTGAGGGGGCAGAAACCATGTGAACATCCCAGCCCATGGACAGGGAACAGCTTAGGAACCTCCAAAAGGTGCCTCCCAGTTGAGAGGGCTCAGCCTGCTCCCACCTTCACCCACTCCTCTGCATCCCCATCCTCGATGACCTCCAGCTCCTCGCCCTGGGTGATGGACAGCTCGTCTGCCTGGCACCCCTGCAGGGCACAGGGACAAAGTGGCAGGGATGCCGGGGTGCCATCTCTGGGCAAGCAGGATGAGGGACAGGCAGCTGGGGCCATACCTGGTACCCAAAGATCACCCGGCAGGTGTATGGGTAGGTGCGAGCAGCAGGACCAGGCTCATCATCCCCATCCGGCTCATCACTGTCCTCATAGTCATCAAACTCAGCCGGGTCCAGCCCTGTGGGTGTCTCCTCACCTGTCCCCACCATGGTCCCTGCCTGCCAGGCATCCACATCCAGTCCTGCTGCCCGCAGCAGTGCCAGCCGTGCCTCAGCCTTCACTCGGCTGACCTGGGGACACCCACAGTGTCAGGGTCTAAGGGGACATCTATGGGGTGGTGGGACAGCCCAGTCCCAACCCCATTGCCCCCATCACCAGCCTGGTGGCCAGTGGTGGCAGAGCACCCCCAGGCACACGTTCCCAGTGCAGCATCCCAGCCACTATACTTCCCCATCCCTGTGTCCCCCCTCCTGGGGGTGACAGACCTCTGCCTTCCGGATGTTTTCCCTCGCTTCTTCCATCTGCCGCTCCACGGCAGCCGATTCCCCCTCTGGCACCTGCTGCCGCCTGGCCTCCAGCTGCTGCAGCACCTGGCAGGGCACCCACAGGTCAGAGCATGGGGGGAGCTGGTGAGGGGCTGGAAAAGCCTCTCCTTGAGGCCCCCATCCTTGCTCCATGGGGCAGGAGAATTCCCACCTCCTCACTGTGTGCCTTGTTTTTGCAGTCCCGGGCCAGGCGTGTGGCCCAGCGCCGAGCCTCCTTCTCCAGGCTGGCCCCGTCATCCCCTGGTGGCAGCAGGCACACCTGGGCAGGAACACAGGGGTGAGAAGGGCTTGGCTGTGCAGACCTCATGTTGTGGTAATGTGCATGTCCCCCTGCACCTACCTCCTCCACCCCAGTGAGCTGGAAGCGCTGCTCAGGGGCCAGGGAGAAAGCAGGGTGGTCCTGCAGGAAGAGGAAGAGGTCCTGCTCCCGGCACACCTGCAGCAGGGGAGTGGTGTGGGGTCAGAGGGCTCACCTGATGCCTCCTGTCCCACCCAGCTCCCAGGATGGTGCCGTTACCTGTGCAGATGCCTCTGCAATGCCCTGGAACCAGTCCCGTGTGGTCCGGCAGGTCTCCACCTCTGTCCTGCTGGCAGTTGCCAAGTGCTCCCGGAGCCGCTCATAGAGGTCTCCGTCCAGTGCCTGGGGGAAAGCCAGTGGGAACCCCATCTTGGAGTATCCCTGACCCTCCCAGGGCAGCCAACCCAGTGCCAGCAGACCCTCCCTGCTGCCCCTCTCACAACAGCACTGGGGAGATGCTCCTTATGGGACCCTGGGGGGGGTGGCACAGGGTGGTCTGGGCAGCTCTTACTTGCATGGCCGCGGGCAGCTCCACGCGCTGGTAATGCTCCAGGTGGGCAGTGGCAGAGACCAGGGCGAAGCTGTACTCATTCTGCACCCCTGCCAGCTGCCTCGAGTGCTCAGCCAGCCGTGCTGAGAACTGTGGGGATGGGGAAAGCAGCACTTGGTTATGATGTGGGGGTCCTGCCACATGTCCCTCCGCATCCACCAGCCTGGGTATCCCACCAGCCCCCTGCACTGCTGACCTTGGCACTGAGCTTCTGCAGACTGGCCTTGGTGTGAAATATTCGTCGGTCGCTTTTCCGGAGGCTGGGGAGGATGGGAGAGTGGTGTGAGACCACTGTACAGCCACGGCAGCCCCCCTGTTGCCCACCCACCACTCACCGAGCCTCCACGTCGGCCGCCTTGTCCTTGGCCACCTCGCTGCTCCGCTGGAGATGGGTGAACTGCTTCTTTGCTTTGTCCAGCTCCTTCACCGACTCCAGCAGCTCCGCCTGCGCCTTCTGCAGTCGCTCCATGCCCTGCAGGGAGTGTCAGCCGGGGAGGGGACAGTTGTCCCCACCACCCCAGCCCAGGGGACACGTCCTTGCCCTGGTACCTTCTTGAGCATCCTCTCCTTGGAGAGGCGGGCGGTGCGGGCGGCCTCGGCGGCCAGAGTGCGGTAGCTCTCCGAGGCGGTGACACGGACCTGCCCAGCGTGTGCTGTCCCCTCGATGACACCCTTCCAGACAGCAGCAACACTCCTGCAGCCACAGGGTTAACACCAGCCAGGGTATTCCCTGCCCCACTGCCAACTTTTGGGCATGCCCAGCAGGACAGACAGCACACCCAGCTCCGATGGACCCCTCTGAGTCAGGCACCACACCCTTGGGGACATCCCACCCAGGGCTGCATCCCTGGGATGGCATCTGGTTGGCATTAGGCACCTCCCAACTGCGAGGGCCATGGATGGGCATAGCCAGCCCCAGCCCCTTGTCCCCATCCCTGTCCCCAGCCCACCTCGAGTCACCAGCCTCGCCACGGCCCCGCTGCCAGTCTCTCTTCACGAACTGGCTCGCCAACCTCTGCAGTGCCTGTGGACAGACCCAGCATCATCAGCACTCCCCAGCCCTGCTGAGCATCCCAGTATCCCACTGTCCTGCTCTAGGCCCAAAACTGGGGTCCCCCACACTGGCTGCCCACCTCATGAGCCCAGGGACACACACATGTTCCCCCAGAACAGGGACACACAGCCCCCAGTGACTGGGTGTTAGCAGGGATCCCATCATGCTTCCCCCATGAGAAAACCTTTTTGGGGAGCACCCACCACCAGGAGAAGACCACCCTGCTGTGGCTTTTGGGACAGAGGTTATGCAAGAGGACACCAGGGAGGGACACTGGCTACAGACATAGAGCAGAAGAGCCCCCAGAAAAGCCAAGCACAGAGAGACCCTAACCCTGGGGGGCAGTCCCTCCCAGCCTCAGAGGGGTGAGGGAGTGGGGTGGAACTGTGCCTGGCTGCAGGAAGGGGGGACACGATTCTGCTGCAGTATGTCCCCAAGGAATGCTGCAGGGACAACTCACAGCAAAACGAAGCTCTGACATTTCAGAGCAGTGCCCTGCAATGATCCAGCAGACAGCAGAGCCCAGCAGTTTCCTCCCCTTGCAAGGATTTCCCTCCAGGCTCAAAAAACACCCGAGGCTGGAGCCATGCTGTGCTCAGCAAAACCCCCAGCACGTGCCTGTAAGTGGTCAGGGAGGGACCCCCAGCAAGGGAGATGCTGAGTCCATCTGCCACCACCCTCTGGGGTCAGCACAGGGCTGCCAAGCTCCGAGAATTTCTGAAGCTGCCCACTTCCTGCACTGGGGCCGTGCCCAGCTCTGGACACCCCACACAGGCAGGATGGGGCCTGGGGCTCCCCAGGATATTGGTCCTGGATCTGGCAGCTCCTCCTCCTTACCTGCCCATACTCCCTGTCGATGGCAGCCCTCTGCTTGCTGTAGGACCTGGAGGGAGAGGGGACATGGGGCAGGCAAGGACACACAGGCAGGGTCAGGGACAGGCCACTCCTGCCTTTTCCCCCCATCACCATCCCTCTGACATCACCCTCTGTCACCACCCCACACTGGCATGTCCCCATCAGGCCACCTCAGTGAGTGATGGAGCCCATGACCTCGAGGTGACAGGCTCAAGGTGAGCCGTGACTGGTCCTTGGCCCAGCCGTGGGATGAATTGCCTGGTTTCAGCTCAGGGACACACAGACAGACACATAGACACACACAGACAGACATGTGATGAGCTGTCTGGTCTCAGCTTAGGGACACACAGACACACATCCCCACACACAGATACACACAGACAGGCACAGACACAGACAGACACATCATCAGCTGCTCGGTCTCAGCTCAGGGACACACACACTGGTGCGATGAGTGGCCCGGTCTCAGTTTCACGGGGAGTGTCACACACGCACGTGGGGTCGTACCTGATGTCCTCCAGCAGCTCGGCGTCCCTCTGCTGCTTGCTCTGCAGCCCCGAGAGCTGCTCCAGGACGTGGACCCGCAGCTCCTGGGTGAGCTTCACCTGCGAGACTGTCCCGCTCAGCCCCGGCCCCGCCACGGCGCCGGCCGGGATGGGGTATGGGGGTGAGGAGATGGGGTATGGAGATGGGGTGAGGGGATGGGGTGAAAGGGATGGGGTATGGGGGTGG
>VXAU01001336.1:408986-467228 GCA_013399695.1 Formicarius rufipectus | reverse complement strand
CCCCGCTCCGATCCGCGTGTGCGGAGCCCGGAACTGCCGGCGCGGGCCCCGCCCACCGACAGGACACGCCCACTTACTGACCACGCCTCCATCGGCCACGCCCCCGACCCTTTATCCAACCAGGGACAGGCAAGCCCCGCCCCTCCCCCCCGCTCGGCAAAGCTCCGCCCCCCGCCCTGTGCAAGGCCACGCCCCCCTGGATCCGGCGCCCCCTGGTGGCCGGTGGTGGGGCAGCGGAGGGACACGGACACGGGACAGGGGGACACCGGGATATGGGGATATGGGGACACGGGACGGGGACACTGGGATATGGGATATGGGGATATGAGGACAAGGGACAAAGAGACACCGGGATATGGGGTTATGGGGACAAGGGCAGAAGGACATCGGGATATGGGGACACGGGGATATGGGGACACGGGATGGGGATGCCGGGATATGGGGACAAGGGCAGAGGGACATCGGGATATGGGGACATGGAGATACGGGGACAAGGGCAGAGGGACACTGGGATATAGGGGCATGGGGCAGGGGGACACTGGGATATGGGGACACAGACACAGGACATAGAGACACCAGGATATGGGGACATGGGGAGATAGAAGGACAGGGACACAGGACATGGGGAGAGAAGGACATGGGGATATGGGTAGTCAGGAGGAGACAGACATGGGATATGGAGACACAGGGACATGGCGCACAGGAATATAGCAGGCAGGGACAGGGGTACACAGGGAGGCAGGAAGGCAGGGGCATGGGGACATGAGGATATGAGGACGTAGGAACACGGAGACAGAGGGCCATGAAACAGGAACATGGGACACGGAGAGTCAAGAGGACAGAGGCACAGGGGTTTGGAGACATGAGCACATGGAAGACAGGGACATGGGGATATGTGAGACAGGGACATAGGGACATGGGAAAATGTGAACACAGAGAACCAAGGGTAATGAAGATAGGGACAAGGAGACATGAGAATATGTGAATATGTAAGACAAGGACATGGGGACACAGGGATATGGGGACAAGATGGATGCCGGGGCATGCTCCTGGGAATGCTGGGGACCAAGTCTTTGGGCACGAGGACACAGAGAGACCTGGGACATGATGACACATGGGATGCTGGGGCACTGGTCCTGGGGTGTGGGGACATATGTGGAGGTGGGGCCTCAGCCTCTCCGGGCACAGGGACAGAGAGTCCCATGTCACAAGGAGGACACAGAGCCCCTGGCATGGCAGGACCCTGCCATGGGGACATGGGCATGGTAATGAGCAGTGCATTTGGTGGGGGACACCTGGAATCATGAGGGATCTCCAGCCAGCCCTTGTCCTGTCTATCCTCCTCTTCCTCTGTCCCCCCTCCTTTCCCTCTACTATCCCCTTCAGCTCTCACTTCTCTGCCCTGGTTTTTCTCTGTCTGTGGCTCCTGCAGAGCTTGTGGTTCACTCTACTGTTCCATTTGTCCCCTTCTTGCTCTTTCCATGACATTTTTGAGGTCAGCTGCACATCCTGGTTCCCCTTGTGGGTAACAATGCACAAGGCTGGGCTGGGCTGGAGTAATGTCACTGGGTCTTGTCCGCTCTACTGCAGAAGGGAGCTGAGAAAATGGATGAGGGGCCCCCAACAACCACTTTGGTGACAGGAAGGGGACTGCAGAGTGAGACAATACAGGGCAGCCCCGTCTACAGGGTGACATCAGCTTGTCAGACCAACCATGGTGAGGGATCCCTGAGGATGTCTGATCCTGGCAGGGCTGGGCAGGCAGAGTGCCATGTCCAGGGGTGCTGCAATGGTTCAGGGACACACGTCAGCAGCTGCCTCCTTTCTGTTCCACATGTGGGGCACAAACAGCTCCATCCTCCCACTGCAGTTCTCCACTGTCTGTCTATGGCTGCCTTGTGACTGCTTCCTCCTTCCCACAGTGTGATTGCGTGCTGGTGGTTGGAAATCCCCCCTGCTTCGACTGTGTGCCCTGGGTGCTCAGCAGTGGTGACAACTGGAGGTCACCTTGTGCTGCTGTCTGGCTGTGCACACCACAGAGTCGTCGCACGATGCTCCTGGTGACACAGTGGACAAAGAGGAACAGGGCCAATAGAGAGGGGGGGCTGGTGCTGGTCCCACCACGGTGACGCACGGAGGGGCCAGCCCTGTGTGTGGCATTTGCGCAGACCCAGCTGGTGCAGCAGCCACTGCAGAAATGTCCTGGCCGGTGCCATCACCCAGCTCTGCTGCCGCCTGTGTCACCCTCCTGCTCGGCTGTGCCTGGCTCGGCTCTGCCACCCAACCCTTGTCCAGTAAGTGCCTTGGTGGCTTGGGGGGTGATGGGGCACAGGGAAGGGTGGCCTCGCTGGGACACTCCAATATCATGTCCCATCACACTTGGAGGGGATGTCTGGGTGTCATGGGGTACTGCACTGCTGCCTTCCCTCGGTGTCCCCATTGAAAATCTGAGTGAAAACCTGAAACTCAGACATTTCCCCTTTTGGCAGCAAAATTCAGATTACTGCTCTTGTAACCTGAGTTTTCTATCCCCTGGATGGCAGAGATTATGGGAAACTTGTTGGGTGTAACTGAAGCCCCTCAGGTGGGGTGTTCTGAGAGCCCATCTGAATGGAACTTTTGGAGCTGGGGGTGATGTGGAGGGGACCAGAACGTGGCTGGGTTTTTCGAGCAAGCCAGAAAAGGGATTTGATCAGTTGTTTGCCTGGTGTTCCAGGACCTTCCTATTCTTTACTTTTGTTCTTCGCATGCAGCGAAAAGTCCCCAACCACAGGAATATGGGGAGATGTGCCTGGCTGTGGAGGGGAGCTGAGCTGGGGAGGAGGAGAGGGAGGCAGGAGCTCCAGTGGGAAAGCATCTCTCCTTCTGGCATGGGTATATCCCAACCCTGTGCTGGTGTTGGTTTCCCATCTGCCTTTTTGATCTGGTTGTGGTGGGCTCAGTAGGACCAGGGGTGTCAGCAGAGCCGTGTGTCCCTGGAGCAGTGCGTGGGAGCAGAGCCCACCTGGGCTGTGGGCAGAGCGCCCAGCGGGACTGGCACTGCTGCTGTGGTAAATGGCACAGGATGTAGCACAGCTCTGCATGGCGAGGAGAGGAAGAAGAAGGGTGCTCCTGTATCTGAGCTGCCCCTGCCACAGGGCAGGGAGACACAGCTCCTGTGTTTGCTGGTGGCTCTCCAGGGAGGGGTGACGGCTCCTCCGTGGGAAGGGGCAGTGGGAGGGGGCTCTGGGCAGAGCCTGATGCCTTGTGTCCTCTGCAGTGCCTGTCAAAGGGCGATCCTTCATCTCCCTCAAGCCCCAGGAGAAAATCCTGTGCCCCAACGCTTCCAAGGAAGTTTTTCTCAACAGCACCCTCAGCACCTGCCTCCTCCCTGCTCTCTATTCTGTGGTCCTGCTTGTGGGGCTGCCAGCCAATACTCTGGCCTGCTGGGTCCTGGCCACCAACTTCAAGAGGTGTTCCAGCACCCTCTTTGGGCTCAATCTGGCTGGTGCCGACCTGCTCTTTGTCCTGCTGCTGCCCTTCAAGATCTCCTACCACCTCTTGGGCAACCACTGGCTCTTTGGAGACTACCTGTGCCGCATCATGATGGCCTTTTTCTACGGGAACATGTACAGCTCCATCCTCTTCCTCACCTGCATCGGCCTGGAGCGCTACATCTCTGTGGCACACCCGTTCCTGTGGAAGGGCTCTAGCTGGACCAGGGGCAAAGTGGGCATCTGTGTGGGCATCTGGCTGCTGGTGGGGCTGGGCATGAGCCCTCTTCTTCTGCGCTCCCAGACACAAGATATCTTGAGCCTGAACATTACAACATGCCATGACGTCCTAGATGTGGAAACGCACCAGTTCTTCAGCTACTATTTCCTCTCCCTGGTGGGGCTGGGCTTTGGCTTGCCCTTTGTGCTCATGACCATCTCCTACAGCTGCATCCTGGTGCGACTGCTGGCCAAGAGAAAATGTTATGGGCAGGTGGTTCATGTCCTGGCCCTGGTTCTGCTGGTCTTCATCCTCTGCTTCACTCCCAGCAATGTGCTGCTTTTCATCCACTACGTGCTGGAGCCCACAGGGTGCCACAACATCACCTACTTCTGGTATGCCCTGGCCCTGGTGCTCAGTGCCTTCAATAACTGCTTTGATCCCTTCATCTACTTCTACATCTCCAAAGATTTTCGGGGCTGGGTCCGGGATGCAGGAGGCCGCTGCCTGCAGGGACTTGAGTCCTCACTGGGGAAGTCCACGGAGAAGACAGCCTTTCCCCTGAGGTCCAGCGAGCAGAGCCAGCCGTAGGCAGGGCCAGGGGGTGTCCCCCTGCCTGTGGAGGGGGGAATTCTGCAGTGTGGTGCCCAACACAAAGGACTGTGCCATCCCAGACTTGGACAGAAAATTCCATCTGGATCTGAGGTTCACTAAGACTTTGCTCCAGTTTTGCAGTTCCTCCAGTGAAGCTGGGGATTCCCCAGTTGGGTGCCTGGCCCTGCCTGGCACCACAACCTCACCACCTGCCACACCTTGGCATTCCTCACCACTCCTCCTGCAGTGATCAAGCCCCCCAGAGTACAAATAAACCTTTATTTCTCCCAGTTGGTGGCAGGAACAGGTAGAAACCCCCTCACTGAGCAGGGGCTGTCCTCCATCGCCAGACTACATGCCAGGCACACATGGCCAGCCCTGCTACTGTTGCCCTCCCCCCACCAAAATATGCCACAATAGATAAAAGAAGGGAAAGGGGGGGTGACTTGGGTGTCCTGACCCTGCCCCACGGTCTCAGTGCTGGAGAGGGGACATGCTGTGTCCCCCTGTGCTGACAGACACCGTGTGCCCCCCTGCCTGACATGGTGCCATGCTGCCAAAACAAGCAGGCACCATGTTTCCACTTTTATTTTTCCTTTTACTTGCTTCCCTCGGTGCTGGGCTCTATGACAGGTGTACCACCCACAAATGTGAAAGCACATGTGGCAGCATCCCCAGCCCTTCCAGGAGGGGGTACCCCAGCTCAGCATCCTGGTCCCCACTAGTCCCTGGTTTGACACCAGTCCTTGATCCTTGCCCGGCTCCAGTATAAGGAGGAGGAAAGCGTGGATTCCATGATGTGGGAGTGTGGGGGACCCATCATCGCTGCCACTGGACACGACTCAACCCCCAGGTCAGTGGCTGCCCCTCTGGCACGGTGGGTCATGGGTCACGTCACCTGCTGGCCCGGCCCCGGTGTTTGGCCATCGCTCTTCTTGAGGATGATGCTGCTGAGCTCCTGGATGAGTTTGTCATTGATGGGCGTGGGAGGCTGCAAGCTCCTCTTCCTGGGCAGCTCCAGGGAGCTCTCTGCACTGGGACAGCTCCCCGGTGTGGCTGCCTGCTCCCAGTCCCTGCCCAGCGCCAGGGAAGGCTCCACATTCCTCTCCAGAGAGGCTGTTTTGGTGGGTCTGAGCCCCTGGGTTGGAGCTTTACTGCTCTCCAGGTTCAATCCCCTTTCAAGGGACACGGCTTTGGTCACGGAGGGACCTGTCACCCTCTGGGCTGGGCAGGCAGGCAGTGAGGAGCGCAGTGCTGTGGCTGGGGGCTGCTCAGGGAACGGCGCTGGTTTCTTGGACCTGTCCACAGGGGGCATGGCCGAGAGGTCTGCCAGCAGCCCCTGCCCCAGATCCAGGGCAGCCAGCTCGGGGAAGTTCCCCACCTCCTCGTAGACAGGATCAGAGTCCACCTCCTTCTCCTGCTGCTCCTCCAGGGAGTCCTGGTGAATCTTCATGGGCTGGGGAGGGCAGGGTTCAGGGTTCAGGGCACTGCACTGCTCAGCTGGACCCCTCTGGCCCCCCCTCACCTTGCCCTGCCTGCACTCAGGCACTGTCCAGGAAGCTTTGGACCATGGGACTGATGCCTGCAGAGGACCCACCCTCCACCAGGTCTCTTGGCTCAGGCACTGCTGCCCTTTCCTACCCATCACTGATGGAGAGGGAGCATTTTGGTCCTTGCCAAGGCATGATCCATGCCACCAGCCCAGCACCTCTTGGCAGAGGGGGTCTGGAGTGGGGAGGGCAGGTTGATGCCCAATAGAGCACAAACACAGGTGAGTCCAGCCAGGTGGCCCCTGAGGCAATAACCTGAGGAGACGGAAGACCCAAACCTGTTTCCTTGCATTTCTTACACTGATTCCCTCTGGGCAATGTGTGCCCAATGAAGGAGGCTCTGGGAACTGGGCTGGACTATTGTGGTCTTGCTTGCCCACGCTGGGACCATGCAGGGACCCCCATCCCCAGGTACAGAACATGCAGAGCAATGGGCACCCCCTCTGCCACACAGCACACGCAGAACAGCCTGGGCACATCTCTGAGTGCAGGTGAGATGCTGCAGGTGAGCCCTGTCTGCTGTAGCCAGCAGGAACAGCACAAAGCCAGCCACACTCCACGGGGACAGGTACTTACAAAGAACATGGACAAAGTCCTTCGTGTGTGCAGGCGGCGCTAGAAACAGAGGAGAGGGGCAGAGGTAAGCACGGAGAGGGCCACAGGGGCCACAGGGGCACAGGAGGGGCAGTGGGGTGCAGCAGCCTGTGTGGGGCCTGCAGGCACGGAGAGCTGCCAAGGACACAAACACAGCACACACACCGCCGAGCACAGAGACACACACCCACAGCACCCACCGGTGCCAGACGGCACACACGGGCGCTGGGGTGGGCACGCGGTCTTGGGATGGGTGCAAGGACATGGGTGGGTGCAGGAGCACCCGTGGGCAGGGGGAGCTGTGGGGGCTTTACCAGGGTCTGGTTGGCAGAGAGCATGGTGGCGTCGGTGCTGTCCCCGTGCAGGGGCACCAGTGGCATCGTGCCGAACTTCTGCTTGGCGAGGTCGGAGGAGGAGCGTCGGCGCATGATCACAGGGTGCCGGTCATCATGCTGTGCAGAGGGACAGGGCAGGGATGGGGGTCATGCCAGGCTACCCTGCCAGCCCCATCCCAGCCCTGACCACCCCCATCCCAACCCCATTCCAGCCCCAGCCCAGCCCTGCCCAGCACTGCTCAGCTCTGCCCAGTCCCATCCCACCCCTGCCCAGCCCCATCCCAGCTCTGCCCAGTCCCATCCAGCCCCATTCCAGCCCTGCCCAGCCCCATCCCAGCCCTGCCCAGCTGGGTGGCACAGCCAGCCTACACCCACCTGAGCCTTAAGGATGCTGGTGGTCCAGTCCCACAGCTCAGCCTGCCCCGAGCACACCAGGTACCTGCAGAGGAGAAAGCAGAGAAGCTGCCAGAGAGCAGGGATAGTGTGACCCATGTCCCCTTGTCACCTTGTCTGTGAACCTGGGGCTGTCTGGCACAGCTACACCCCGTGGAGTTGCACCTCTGAAACTCTCTGCACGCCCAAATTGCTGTTTCAGGGCAAGGTAAAAGTTTGTTGGGCACCCAGCACCTCCTCGGGGTGCTGGTGGGGATGGGGAGGTGGGAAGGGTGTGTAATAGGGAGATAGATTGCCCCTGAAGCCTGGCTCTTCCTGGTCCCAGGGAGCATGTGGCCCCACCACTCTGTCTCTGGAGTGCCTCAGCTCTGCCCTAGCCCCAGGGCCCTGTAGCACTGCCCTTGACTGTCCCACTCCCACTAAAACTGGGGGTAGATCTTAACATCCCTTCAGCCACAGGACGGCAGGGGCAGATACTCACAGCTGCTGCTTGTCCAGGGACAGTGTAAAACCCCACCTGGAAAAGGAAGATTCAGGCTGTGGGGCAGCACTGCCAAGCTCAGACACAGCTTGGGGTCTGTGGGTAGTGGGGCAGGGAGCTAAGCTCACCCCACATACCCAGCCTTCTCACAGCTTTGGGTCAAGGTGGAGCCTGGCATGCTTCCAGTAACTGAGTTCATGTGCCAGGCACAGGGACTGAGGGATTCATGTGCCACTGCCATGGCCATGGAAGGTCCCACTTACTGGGCTGGTGGCTTCAGCTTCTTCTTAATGCCCATGTAAACCTTGGCTGCATCCAGGGGCCACTCACGCTCTGGCTTGGAACTCTGGGAAAGGAGATCCAGTGGGTCAGCCCAGCTTGGTGTCAGCCTCCCTGATAGGAGGACAGCCACCACCATGCCACTGTTGTCCCCAGGCTACCCCTCCCTGCCTCTCCTCCCACCCTCGAGGTGCAGGTCCATCCTGCAGCATCCCCGGTGTACCCTCTTCTCCTTGAGCAGCAGCAGCCTCCGGTCCTGGATGACGAAGTAGCGCTCCTGAAACTTGTTCCCCAGCAGCTTGGGGGGCTCCTCACGGCATTTCAGCAGCCCACACTTGGGGATCTCACGCTTGACACCTGCCCAGTGTGAGGAGATGAGGGTCAGGGGGGCTGGGAGGGGCAGAGGGATCCCACTGTGGGTCTTGGGGATGTGACCCTGATGGCTGTAGGGCAGTGACCAGGGCAAGGGGAAGCTCAGGCAGAGCTGTCCATCTCTGGGGACACCCTAGGGGGCTGGCACCCTTGTGATTGCCTTACCTGTGAAAAGACAGCTGCCCTCGCCGATGGGGACCTTCCTCACCAGCAGGTATGCAGAGCTGGGCTCTGGGAGCTTGCACCACTGCAAAGCTTGCTCCAGCACCTTCTCCTTGGGGTGCAGGGGCCGCTCTGGGGGATGTAGGAACACTCTCACCACTGTGTCCCCATTCCTGTGCCAGTCCACATCCCCTCTGCCACCAACAGAATGCCTCCCCCACACCCCCCACCTCCTCACCAGCCCAGCTATGTCAGGGGTGTCCCCCTATGCCATCCCACCATGCTCACCCAGCTCCCCATTCTCCAGTGCCTCAAAGGTCAGCCAAATGTCCAGGCTGGCTGCCACGTTGCGCATCTCCAGCACCTGGTTGGTGAGTTCCTCCGCAGTCATCGTGGGGGACACCTGGGGCCAGACACACAGGGAGCTGCAGTGGGTGGTGGCAGGGTGGCAGGTCCCAGGGACAGGCTGCACCTGGAGCCCGAGTTCCTCCTTGCTTCCTCTGCCACAGCCCTCCTTTGGGACTCACCTTCAGGGTGATGCAGCAGTCAGGCAGTTTCTGCTCCAGGTAAACCTCGATGATGAGGTCCCCTGCCTGTGAGAGCTGGGGAAGAGTAGGTGGCATCCTTGCCATGCTGGCATGGGTGCTGTGCACATCCCATCTTCCCAGGGGCTGGTGACAGTGTGTTAAGAAGCTGGGACTGCCTCCCCCCTGGGCAGGAGCCTCAAGGTGATGGGCAAGGGGAGACAACTGTGGGAAGGTTGTTTCCCAAATATCTGGCATAGGACAGCAAGCACCCAGGGTGGGCAGCCAGGAGTGCCCCCACCCTCCAGTTAGTTCCATGAGCTGGGAGGTCCCTGATGTGGTGGGGGTCAGCAAGCACTTCCTTAGTACCTGAGTGTCCTTCCAGGTGGTGATCAGGCTGTTCTCCAGATCCATCTGGGATACCTGGTCCTCATCAATCTGCCAGAGGAAGGATACAGAGGGTCAATGTGGAGCAGGATGTTGCTTGAGGACACAAGGCCAGGATGGAAGGATGCAGGGGGAGCCAGAGGTGGGGCAGGACAGAGGGATGCAACAGGAGACGGAGGGGTTGGCAGGCCCCTGCTTACATTGAAGATGCTGACATAGTTGTCAATGAGGTCTTCCATCACCTTGACCTCATGCTCCCCTTTGCCATCGGTCTGGAAGAGGCTGGGTGCGAAGAGCAGTGACAGGTTCTTGGTGCTCATCTGGTTGAGGTCTGCACATTTCTGCACCCTGGGACAAACAGCACAGAGGTGAGGGGCTGGTCCCACTCCAGATAGGGTTTCAGGCCTAGTCACCATCCTCTGCCTCATACAATGTCTTCTGAAACACAGCCCAGATCTCCCTGGCCCCCAGCAATGGGAACTTCAAGCCAGGCAGTTCCTGTTTTGAGGACTTCCCGCTGCCATCAAACCAGACAAGAGCCCCACCTCAGACTCTGACCCAGGGATGGAAATTTAGTTTTCTATTTTGGGCACTGGTTGAAGTTTACATCCTACAGTGGGGTGTCCCCTAGTCACAAACCTCCTGTTATTCCCCCTTGCTGCAGGACGACTTTGGGAACACTCAAGGTGTCCCAGAGTAGCATGTTCCAGCAACATCCAGGGGGCTGGTGTGGCAGGGCACAGGTATGGGGCTCCTCCTGGCTGTCAGGGTTGGAAGGCAGCATTCCCTGGGAAGTGGGGAAACTCAACAGTTCTGGCTAGTCTTGGGGACCCTGGCTGGACCAGGGGACCCTGCAGGGAGGTGGCCCACTGACCGGTACAGGTGCCCAATAAGCGCAGCCAGGGTCTTGTGGTTGAGGCGAGGCAGGCGATGGATGAGCTCCTTGTACCGCTCCAGACGCTGGGGCTTCGAGGAGATTTCTGAAGGGAGGAACACATGTCATGGATCATTGCTCAGACCAGCAGATCCACAGATGATACAGAAATGACCAGGGTTGGCAGCAGGATCCTGCCCTGAGGGACACTGGCCACAGGGGACCCTGCCAGGCAGCCCAACGTGGGGAGCAGGTCAGGTGAAGGAGGTACCTGCAGCCTCCTTCCACTGCGGGTGCAGCTCCAGGGTGAAGATTGGATCTTCCAGCTCACGGAAGAACCTCTTCAGCACATCAGTGACATCCTCGATGAAGTTGTCATTGATGCGCAGCTTGACGTTGCGGGCATCCCGCCGAAACTCCTCCATCAGTACCTTGATCCGGGACTTGGCTCCGTTCTTGCGGTAAATCCCCTCATGCCGCAGCCCTGGGACAGGGACATGGGGTCACAGGGGCTCGGTCCTGCTCAGGTGATCCCTAACAGAGCGGTGTCTCCTGCATGGACCCACTGGCCCACTCTGCTGTGCTGGGGGATGCTCCAGCCGTGCCGTGCTCACCGTACTGGGTGATGAAGGCGATGCAGCTGTCCACGATGATGGGGATGTCCCCCCGGCTCAGCTGCTGGTCCCGCAGCGCGTTGCCCCGGCCCCCTGCCGAGGCCTGGATGTCTGTGTACCACGCTGCTGAGTCTGCCCGCGACAGGCCCTGCAGGTAAAACGTCCTGAGAACAACAAGGCAGAAAAGAGGGGATGAAGGTTGCCGGAAGGGCAGGTTATCCTCTCCTGCCCAGGACAGGGAGTAAAGCACAGGCAGGTGGGCTGAGGGGCCCCCTATCCAGCAAGAGACCCCAGGATGGGGTTACCTCTGCAAACCCCTTGGACATAGCTCTGCTGTCCCAGTAGCAACCCCATCGTGGCTTCGCCCCAGGCATCCTGCTGGGATTGCTTGGCCTATTCCCCATCGTTCCCGCAGCCAGGACTCACCTCCCCATCTCCACCAGGATCAACATCTCCTTCTTGTCTGGAGTCTCTGCAGGGGGTACCAGACCTGCATTGGGGTGAGAAGTGGAGGGGTCAGAGCCATGCACAGCCACCCACCACGCGGTGGCTGCCCTGGACTGTGACAGCACTCACTGAGCTCCTGCAGCCGCCGGAGGTTGATGCTGTCCTCAGCCCCGTCCTCCTCAGCGGGGCAGATGAAGAGGTGGGCTTTCTGGAGGATGAAGAAGGCCTGTTGCCACCGCTCGGGGTTGAGCATGCACTTGTAGCGCAGCTGGCCCACGCGCTGGAACTCGTAGCCCAGCAGGCAGTGACAGCTCACGGGTGTGAACCACTGCAGGATGGAGCAAGAGACGAACCAGGTGAGGACGTCCACAAGGACGGGGGCAGGTCACCAAGGAGCAGGGGAGGCTCTGGAAAGGGAGGAGGGTGCTTCCCACAGCAGATCAAGAGTGTGGGAGGAATGACAATGGGGAAGTAAGGACAGATGCTGGGGTGCCAGGGCTGGGGCTGGCTCACCTTGCCGATGGCACTGGCCCAGGCCTGCAGCGTCTCGGGCCCATCGGTTCCCAGCTGCTGCACTTTTTCCCCAGTGAGGAACAGCTCGAGGGTGAAACGAAACCTGCAGAGGATGAACCAGCCCCTCAGGGCAGCCCCTACCCCGACCATGCACCCAGAGCCAGAGCAGACCATTGCACCCAGCAGGGAGCAATGCTTGTCCCTGTCCCCTGTGTGCCACCAGGGCATGCAGTGGGGGCACGGCTGGGGGTACCTTTCAGTGGGGCTGGGGCTCGTGAGTGCCTGGGCTCTGCTGACACCCATGGAGATGAGGTCCCCACTCTCAATGTGACCCAGGGGCTCAGTGCATTTCTCCGTCTCAAAGAAGTACAGGGCTCTCTCCAGGGAGCACCACGTGCACTGAAAGTCTGTGGAAACATGGGGTCAGTGGCACTGGGGCAGGCACTCTGCTGGCTGTCCTCCTGTGCTCCCTACACTCACCCTCTTTGCTCTTCTTGGCACCTGGGAGCTTTGTGGGGGCTGTGGCCCGGTACAGGTACCCGCTGTGTGCCACTGGCTGTGTGATCTCGTTGTAGACACCCTCTGGACCTGGTTCTCGTGCACGGGGGCTCCCTGTGGGGCACAGCACTGAGTTGGTGGGAAGGACCAGGAATCCACCGAATTGTGGGCACCAGAGGGGTAGGGAGACCCCAGTCATGTAGGTGTGGGCAAGGGAGTGTGCCAGGCATGGGGTTCTGTGAAAAGAGGCTCCAGAGGAACCACCACTCCTTTGCCCCATCCTAAAAGAGAGACTCAGGCAGGGTCCCCAGGGAGCCACAGCACTTGATGTCCTGGCTGTCCCCAGCCTTGGGGTGTGCTGAGGGGGACAGGGGCAGTGGCAAGGAGGAAGGCCCCCCATCACAGATGGGACTCAAGGGTCCTCGTTACCTGAAAGGTTTCTGGGCCTTTTACTCTCTGATCCCCACCAAAGGTCAGCCCCTGGGGCCACCTCGCTGGCAGCATGGTCAGACACCAGACTGGCCTCTGCAGACGAGAAGAACTGCAGGATGGTCTTGAGCAGGGTTGGTCCTGTTACTGCAGCGCAGAGTGCCTGGGATGAGACAGTGACTTTAGGGACCACATCCTGGCTCATGGAGACCTCAGCTTCTTGAAGGCAGGAAACGTGGGGTACAACCTCCCACCCAAGCTCTCAGAACTGCCTGGCACAAGGGTGTGAGTACAGGCAGCCAAGCAGGAGGTGCTGGCATCTCAAATCAGGAGCTACAGGATGGTTCCCTGCACCCCAGCATCCTGCCTGCACTCCGAGGTGGCCCCTACCTGGAGCACATCCTCCTGAGTGGCACAGTGGGGATGGGGCAGGCGGTACCGTCCCTCCCGGTACTTGCGGGAGATGAAGTCCCGTCTCTGCTCGGCGCTGCTGTCCGGGTGGATGGCCTCGGTGACAGGCAGGCGAGCGGCCCAGAACCGGTTGGCTCGGTCATTTCCCAGCACGATGAAGAGCTGTAGGAGAGCCCCGTGGTCATGGCGAGCACCAGAGCCAGTGGGAGGAGAGGGATTCCCAGCGTTCGTGCATCCCAGTCGAGGCCCTGCTAGAGGAGCAGCCTGGCCCCTGAGCACACCGTGCCATCCCCAGTGCCCCGCCCTGAGTGCCTCTACCTGCACAATTTCATTGGACCAGACGCTGGTGTCCAGCTTCAGACTTTGCACCTTGGAAATGCTGGAGCCCAGGCTACGGTGCTGCCCTGTGGGGAGCAGGAGAGTGAGCACCCCTTGATCCTTCCAAGGAACTGGGACTCAAGTTGTGCCCATAACCCCAGCTATGACCTACTTGCCCAAGCAAGCCACCACGTGCCCCACTCCAAAGCCCAGGGAGATGTCCCCACCTGCACATTGCTTGCAGATGACCACGCACAAGTTGATGGATGCCCAGTCAGGACTATGAGCCCAGCAGTCTGCACAGTATTTGTTGGCTTTGTTGGACCAGATTTTCTCTGCCACCTCATAGTCATAGAGCATCTCAGCAATGGCCTCCTGCAGCGCCTCCATCCACTCCCGCTTCTCCCGCTCTGACTCTGCCACGAAGCTGTGGGCACCAGCACAACCAAATCTCAGGGCACTGTAGCAACCAGCACCCAGCCCCAGCACCCGGCTGCTCCTCCCACCTCTTGCCACATGGATGCCAGGGATACCTGAATGTTTTGGAGGGGGTGATGAGCTCGAAGCTGCGGTTCTTGGCTTCGCGGATGGTGGAGCCACGCATCTCAATGAAGAACATGGCAATGCCCATTTTGAAGAACTGCAATTCAGAGTGACACTGGTGTTGGTTCTGCAGTGTCAAAGCTGTGGTGGACACACTACTCTGGGCATATCCGTGATGATGGGGCTGGAGTCATGGAGCTGTCTGCTCACAACCCTACTTTGCCTGGACAAGACCCTGTCACATCTCTTAGCCACAAAGCAGACACAAAGCACCCTGCAAATACATTATGCCTTCAAATGAAAGTTCTGTCCACACCCCCAGAAACCCAGACATCCAGGTCCTTCTGTTTTTGGGATTTGAGTCAGGGACACTCATAAAACAAGTATCAACTTGAGCCAAAACCTCAGAATTGATGCTGACTAGTGGGCAACCTGGAAATGAGGTGATGGAAAAAAAACCCAGAGTGTTGAGAAAATTCAGCAGGAAGGAAGTGGGGGTTCTGTGGGCAGCAGCAGGGTGTGAGTTGACTGTGACCTGCTGCTTTCCGTGGGGCAAACGCCCCTTGCAGCAGGCATGTTTGCTACTAATTCTGTGCTCATTGATCCACCTGTCCTGTGATGGATTCTGATGCCTTGGTGTGACTAAGAAGTGCCTGGCAGAGATGATGATAATTTGGGAGGGGAGTCCAGTCCTAGAACCCACTACTGCTGCCCTGTGCAGGATCTCCAGCTTCCTGCTCTGCCATTTCCTTTCTTCTGCCCACCCTTTTCCCTTCTGCTCTCCCTTTGGCACCAACTCTGGCTATGCTCCCTCCATCCCTCTCATCCCTCTGCCATTGGCACAGCCCTCTGTGCCAGCAAGGAGTCTGCTCTGGCCACAAACCTGCTCACTCTTGTACAGCCACATCTCAGGAAGACTCAAGGCTGCAAACACCTTGGACTTCTGGCCCTTCAGCTCCAGGGTGCCTGACTTCTGGCAGTGAGCAGTGTTGGCGGGTCGTGGCCGGGACCCCACCAGGCGTTGGTCCATCACCTTCTTCTGCAGCGTGGAGCACCACTCATTCCTCTGGGCTGGAGACCAGGCATGAGGGAGTGGGGCTGAGCCCTTCCCAACAGCCCTGGCATAGAGCAGAGCACCCAGCAGGCATGGCAGGGGATGTTTTGGGGATGGGATGAGAGCTGCCTTTGGGATGTTCTGGATGGGGGAGGGAGGCAGGGATAGTTCCCTGGGGACCGGTGATCTGGGTTTTCACTTACCCTCATTCTCAGCACGAAAGACAAAGATCCGGTGGCTGGTGACGACCTGGAACTTGTTGTCCTTGTTGGAACGAGCCATCTCGATCACAGATAGTGGGATCACTCCCTTGGGGTAGGGCTCCTGAGAGGACACCCAGGCAGAGTTAACCCCTTCTGCCCTCCCGGTGGGACACCTTCATAACCTGGCACATCCTCCACATCCCCTGGGTGCTGCCTCACAGCACCACCCATGGGCACCAGCAGCCAGGTGGGAGCCTAGGAGTCAGGAAAGGATGGATCCGTGGCTGGGACCCTATTTTCAGCCTGCCACAGGGCTTGTGAGTCAGCGGGATCTCCTCCTTCCCTGCTCCCTGTTGGCAGAGGGACCCTTGCTATCCTGGGCTTTCTATGGCTGAGGATGATTTTGGAGCCCACCAGGCACCAGGGCTGTGGCTACTCCACACTGCTGATGGCTCTGCTGGCTCCTCACGGAAGGACAAGGTGAGGCAAAGGGGATATGGCAGCTCCCACGGTGTCAAGGCACAATGCAGCCTCCCCACCCTGCCCCATCCTGCCTCTTTGTACCTTCTCACTGCTGAAGTACATCAGGTTCTTCCCATCAAAACGGACATAGCGCCTCTGGAAGACATAGTTCCTGTTGGGATGGCAGAAAAACTGTTGGGAAGGGGATGATCCCCCTGAGGAACCCACATCTGCTCACAGTTTCCCCCTTCCCTCAAGGGTGGCTGCACAGAGAACTTTGCAGCACAGTTGGGGTACCCAAGAGGGTCCTCCTCCCACAGGGAGGTCTGGCTGCCCCAGGTAACACAGTGCTCAGTGTGGCCACCTCACACAAGGAAGTTTCACCTATGGGGGCTGCCCCCATAGGAAGTATTCCCAGCCAGGTTGGATGGGATCTAGTGGAAGGTGTTCCTGCCCATGGCAGGTTGTTGGAATAAGATGAGCTTTGAGAGAGTCATGGCAGCTGGGACACACCAGCTCCTGTAGGAGAGCTTTGAGACCCTTTCCAATCCAACCCATTCTGTGATTCCATGACTGTCCCACATACCCCTGTGGGGAGAGCTTGTCCAGCCAGCCACTCAGCATGGTGGGCCGGGGCTCGGAGAGCGACGTGAAGCTGGCGTAAGGGGAGATGGTGAGGTCGTCCAGGACCTCATCTGGGTAGAGATGGGCGGGCAGGCTGAATGGGGCCCCCTCGGCCCACGGTGCCTCCACGGTGGAATAGCCCTCCGTGTCATTCTGGATGATGCGGTCAATGAGCCGGGTCCGCGTCTCCTCATCCTCGCTCCGTCCCTCGCTGCTGCACTCGCTGCTTGTCCTGTGGGAGATGGGGCTGTGAGGGAGCCAGGCTGCAGCAGCAGGGCTGCTCACCATGCAGGGCCTTGGTCAATGCCCTGCTCCTGACCCCATCCTGAGCCCTCGGGGCACTCAGTGATGTGGGTGTTTACATCTCTGTGAGCATGGTGGGACAAGAGCTCACTGCTGATGAGCTCCGTGGCCATCAGCAGCCCAGAGCTCAGCCAGTCCCTACATGATGGCAAGGTCTCAAAAATCCTGGGCATTACTTCCTTCCCCTCTTCACAGGCAGCAAACCAAAGTCAGGCAGCTCCCCTGTCCCATATCCCATTCTCTGCTTAACATCCACCCCAGCTCCCTCCTCAACAGGGCTCTCAGCCTCTGCCCCTCCAAAATTTCTGGCACTGTGAAGGTCTTTCTGCCACGACACCTGCTCTTGTGTCCACTCTTGTGTCCAGGCAAAATGCCTTGTAAAGGGATTGGGACGGGCCAGTGGAGCTACTGCACCTTGGGAACCCAAAATCTCTATCTCCTTCTCTTCAGAAGCCAAGTTAAACCCCCCAGCCAGGCCTGCTGAGCCTCTCCAGCCACAACAATTAAAGGAAATTATAAAAATAAACCAGGGCTAAGCCTGCCCCTTCCCATCAGCCCTCTCAGACAGCTGTTTTTCTTTCCCTGAAAAGGAAATGTGCTGGAAAATGTCTGACAGTCCTGGGATCTCACAGGGGAGCTGCCCAGGTGAAATGGTGATGGGCAGGAAGAGAGTCATGGCAGCCAGAACACCCCAGCACCCCCAGGAGAGCACCAATGCCACATTCCAGTGTGAAATCCCATGCCAGGATGAAGGAAAGGCTCAAAGAAAGGCAACAAGGAT
The DNA here is from genome assembly GCA_013399695.1 of Formicarius rufipectus. NCBI lineage: Eukaryota > Metazoa > Chordata > Aves > Passeriformes > Formicariidae > Formicarius > Formicarius rufipectus. The sequence continues at coordinate 449,790 of VXAU01001336.1, read as the reverse complement.
GGTCCAAGCCCTGTTCCAGGTTCTGCCTGAGAAGGACCTGAGCAAGCTGGGCACTTCCAGCTGTCCAGGGGGACAAGGTGAGTGACGGAGAGTTCTTGAGGAGAGTACACAGGAACTGGGTGACATCAGATAAAGCCAGCAAGAACAAGGTTCAGGAGCACATGGGAAAGGAGCAGCTGACCTGTGGGACTCCTTGTAAAAGGAGAAATCCACTGAATATGAGAAGCTGCCTCTAGTGTAAGTCCATGGAGAGACTTCTGGGGCAGAAGGCCCCCAAAACTCCTCCCCTCATCATAAATTCTCTCAACACCTCATTCTGGGTGCTGCCTCATCCTAGTGGCCAAGGCTGTGCATGGACCTGTGCTGTGGCCTTGGACAGGCACCTTATGAGGCCATCAGATATCAGATGTCCTCAGTCCACATGGAACAGGAACAAGTCTGCCCAGGAGGATACTGGGCTGGCCCAGAGTCAGTTCTGGAGAAATGGGGTGGTGTGTGGATGAGGAAGTGATGGAGATGGAAAATAGCCTGTGTGGATCCAGTGTCTGCAGGAAAGACAAGAAGAAATGGCCATGGGTGGCTGTGAGGCTCAAAGCACAAGGAAAATTACTGTTTGATTAGTGTAACAGAGCCTTGGCAGAGTGAGTCATCTGGCTGGAGTCCCAGTCTGGCCCCCAGCTTCTTCAGGAGGGACTGGCCAGGGAACAGAGCAGCTGGAGGACTCAGTGAGTCACAGGCAGACATCAGCCTCGAGTGCCAAGGCTGAGGGGGAGACAGGCCCATGGAATGGGTCAGGGCAAGAGAAAAAGGGGATAAAACCCATGACAGCCCCTTCCTGAGCCATGACTTACAGCCAATGAAACTATAAAGAGCTGGAGGACACAAAGCAACTGTTAGGGACAAGCAAAGCCCATGGTTTGACCGGAGCAGGATCTTGCAGCACCCCAGGAACACACGAAGACCCAGCTCTGCCCTCGAGGACAGGGTTGGTGGGTGAAGCCTCCCAACAACAAATCTGCAACATCCAGGTCATGTCCCCTGACAGGTGGTGTCAGGCAGTGAGGACAGGGACAAATGAGTCCCTAGGGCCAGAAGAAGGTGTTTCCAAGGCACTTGAGCCTGGAGGGTGATTCCTGAGGTGCACTGAGTTGGGGCAATATCATCCTGTCATTGCTCACGTGGGAGATCTGATGGAGGATGGATGTTGGGTGATGGAGGGAAGGGACCTGCTGGTGGTGAGAGGACCAAGGAGCTGATTATGGATCTGGTTACTGCAACTGGAGGTCACAGTCAATGAAACTGCGACTGGGCACCTGGAGATAGTGAGGGAGACAAGGAATAAGCCGTCAAGGATGCAGCATTCCCAGTGTTTCTTTCCCTGAAGAGAACATGCCTTGAAGTGTGGGGAGCAGTCCAGGGTCTCGATGCAAACCAGGGCAGAGCCCACTATCCTCACGATGGTGTCTGGTGAGTCAGGCCCAGTCCTCTGAGCTCCACGGGGTGACACAGACAACGCTGTGCCACCATCTCTCTCCTGCTCAGCCTGATGTGTGGAGCAGGGCAGGTGATGCCCTTGGCACCAGCATTTCAGGGGGCTGAGCATCACCAGCTTGGGTGAAGGGAATCAGTGTCAAAGCAGGTAAATCCCACCCTACACTCCAGGCTCTGCTGAACCCTCAGAGACCCATATCCCAATTTTCCTGGAAATTTTGCATTCTTCCTCTTGGTTAAGGATATTTTGTTTGCTGGTGAGGTGGCTCTGCTCCCCCTAAAACTGGCACTGCCCAGAGAGCAAGAGACTAAGAGTGATCCAGAAAAAGCTCCCTCAGAACAGGGTGAGAGGAGCTACCAGATACAGAAGAAAGAGGAAGAAGGAACTCTCTGAAGTTTGGAAGTGGGAAATACTTCCCATAAAAAGCATGTTTGTGGGCTGCAGAAGACGCTCCTGTTATTCCCAGTGACCAGCTGCCAGTCAGCAGGATAAGAACTGGCTGAATGGGAGAAACACGAGTGCTAAAGGGGAGGATCAGGAGGTCCCACAGAAGGACCAGGACTGGGGCCAGAGCTGCCCAGGAGCCCCTTGGCAGCTGAACAGGAGTCCATAACTCTTGCTCCAGACAGTCAGACCAGTGGGGCTGGTTGAGGGAGGAAAGCATTGGAGCAGCTGGATGATGGAATTTGTGAGCACAATGCAAAAGGTCTTCAAAGGCTTTTCTGCCTCTTGTTCCACTCCCCACACCCCAACCACCTTAGTGCTCACTTTGCGGAAAAAAGTCCTGTGAGCCACTGCTTCTGACACTGCTGACAGTCACATCCTGCATCTTCTCAGCAAGACCAGGCTGTGGAGTCCCTGATGGGTCTGCAGCTGCAAGTGCCTGACCAATGTTCTCGGGATATTCTGGATCCCAACTTCTTGGAAGCCACTGGATGGAGACCTTGACTCACAGAGCAGCGCTCAGCGCTGCTTTGAACTGCTGGTTCAGTCTCCATGGGAGATTTCAGTCTTTCTCCTGTTCCCAGGTGTTAGAAGTTCCCTGCTCCCCCATGGCCTGTATCAATTCTCATCTGTGCCACGGGATCAGACCCCACTGCAGTGACATACAGCCAGAGCAGGAGATAGGCTGGACCAACACTGGGCCAGAAAGGCAGGGCCATGGGGATGCACTGGCCAGCAAGGCCATGGCCAGAGCTGAAGGACACAGAGCTGCAGCTCACCTCCTTCTCTCTAAGCAACACAGGAAAAGGAACCCTCCCCATCCGAAATGGGAAGAGCAGCTTTCCTTCCTCTTTTTGAGATGCTATCAGGAGTTATGGAAAGTACATTTCAAAAGCATTTTAAAGGTACCCCTCACCATTTCAGTGTCCAGCACAGTCTGACTGAGCAGCAAATGCTGATCGGATGATGCTGAAGCCTTCGGATGTTGCACATCCCTTCACCTGGAGCTTGGAGCTACCTCATTTATGAGTAATCCTTGTCCCCCCTGGTGTTTCCCTGCTCCCAGAGGCCAAATCCAGGCTCCTCTGGGTGTGCAGGTGTCCATGGCCACTGGTGCCACCCCAACTGTGTACCCACATTTGTTGCCAAGCACCGTGTCCCCAGGGGCACCCACCAGCACAGCTCTTCCTCATTTCCAAACCCATCAGCTCTCCTGGAGATTGCTGGCCTGATCCCAGACACTCCTGATGGGCTCTACAGCGAGAGAAAGCCCCCTATCCCTTCTCAGGCTGTCCCCAGAGGTCTCCCCTGTCCCCTGGCATGCAAACCCCTGACCCTGAGCCCAGCCCAGCCCCTGTAACCTAGAGGAGATGATCCCACCTGCAGGCTTCTCGCTCCAGGTCCAGGTCAGAAACTCCCTCGTAGCTCTGATCAATGGAGATGCCAACACCCTGTGGGGGGAGAACAGTGACATCTCCTCTCCCTTGTGCCCTCTTCCACTTCAGACCTCCTCAGCCTGTTTGGCCCACAGTGCAGGGGGCTCAGTCTGTGAGCCCCAAACCAGCACAGAATCAGAATATCCTGAGCTGGAAGGCACCCACAGAGATCATCCAGTCCAACCCCTGGCCCTGCACAGGGCACCCCAGCAATCCCACCGTGTCCCTGGAAGTGTTTTTCCTTGATCTCTGGCAGCTTTGGTGCTGTGCCCACTGCCCTGGGGAGACTGTTCAGTGCACAACCACCCTCTGGGGGAAGAACCTTCACCAGGCACTGCTGGGCACCACGGTCTCACCAGTTACAGCTCCTATCTTTGCAGCAGCTGGTGGGATGCAGAGTGACAGCAGAGGACAGCCACCATCCCCACAGTCTCCCCTCACCTTCAGGTCCCGGGATGGGGCTACATGCCCGAAGATGGTCTCACTGTAGGGGCTGACAGGCTGCTCATTCACCTCTGTGGGCAGAGATGTGGAGGGAAAGGCACTCAGTGGTGCCTGCAGCGAGGGAGCAACCAGCCAGAACTCCCAACCCTTGAGGAGGACCCCTCCTGAGCCCACCACAGTGCACTCTAACATCCAGGGCATGTGACATAACAGAGATGCCAGCCCAAATACTTGTGGGGTTGAGCTCTGCCTTGGAATGGGGCACCTCAGTTCCCAAGTGAGGCAGGAGCACCAGGAAGGACCCAGGGGAAAGACAGGGTGTGCAGGTGTCCCACTCTTCCCCCTTCCTTGGGGACACCAGGAGGTCCCTGATGTTCACCATGCCCGGGGGACTCTCACCTGGCTTGCCAGTGGGTCTCTGTGGGACGGGGGGCAGGGCCCCACTGGGCCAGCCAGGACTTCTGAAAAACAGGAGAGGGGTTACTGGACTGGACTGGGCTGGGGTGGGAGCTTGTGGGGTCCTGTCTGGCTGGAGGTTGCTCCTGACCCAGGCTGAGCCCAGGTTTGTCCCCTGGGTTGTGCAGCATTCCCTCCCTGCTCCCAGTGCCCTCCTTGCTCCCTTCTCCTGCCCACCCTACGACCTGTCAGGCTGTGTCTCCAGGGGCTGCTGGGCATTTCCCATCCCAGCTTTCCTCCCCTCTAACATATTCCACTTTGCTCCCAGCAGGAACCAGGCCCAAAACCCTCGCTTAGTCACCCCCTCACCATGCTGGGGACCCTCATCCTTGCTGCTCTGGGACAAGGAAGGGGCAGCAACTTCTCCCCCCAACGAGAATTAGCCATTCAGGGGCCCAGGGCCAGCCTGTCATCTCAGAGAGATCCCAGCTGCTGTATGCAGAACTTGGGGAAGACATGAGGAGAGTGGGGAAAGGGCTTTGGCACCTGGAGGCAGGCAGGGTCAGGCTCTGGGGTGGGATGGGGTCCCAAGGGTGGGGAGCTCTTTGGACTGTTGTTTCTGGCTGCTCTACACCCCCCTGCACTCCCAGAGGTGAGGGAAAGCATCTGCTTACTCAGGCTTGTCATCCAGCTGGGTCAGCTCCTGTGGGGACAGAGCCAGGGGCCGAGTTAGAACCTCACCCTGGGGAGCATCCTCCCCTCTCGAGTCCTCAGTGGGTGCTGATGGGCGCTCCAGTCCTTCGTAGATGACGTTGGACACCATCTCCAGCCGGCCCTGCCCTGAGCCTGTCCCGGGGCACGGCGAGGGATCTCTCCTGGCTGGGGCACGAAGGGGAGGGTGGGATGGGGGGTGACCCTCTGGCACGTCCGCAGGGCTGGGCTCCGCTGCCAGGACCCTGTGGCTGTGCCGAGGTGGGACAGACGGGATTGAGGAGGGGGATTTCTCCGATGGCTCCAGGGTTTGTCCAGGATTCGGAGCTGGGGATTGCTGTGTCTCCTCCCGAGGGCTCTCCCGAGCTCGCAGTCGGGATGTTATCATGCCCATGGCCACGGCTGCCCCTGCCTCAGCCGGCAGGGCTGGCCTGGGCTCCGGGCTCTCCAAATCCGTGGAACTCTCCCCTGGCACAAACCCCTCTAGTACCACGAAGGCTGCAGGCACCCTGTCGCTGCCTGGGCTGTGTGCTGGCACTGTGGAGCGTGCTGGTGGCACGGGCACTAATCCCTGCTCTGGCCTTGAGCGAAGGAAAACCGTCCTTGGCTTGGGAACCGGCTTCACGACGGGAGGAACAGGGTCCTTCTCTACAGGCGAGGCCTGGGTGGGTGCAGCAACGCGCTGCTGTGTCCTAAAGGCATCAGCAGTCCCTCCTGGCTCTGCTTTCATGGCATCCTTGCCCGCCTGTGGGGTACTCAGGACCTCTGTGGCTCGGAAAGGGGTGTCTGCTGCTGTGCGTCCCGTATGGGATTGACTCAGCATCCGCGTCTGCTGTGCCAAGTTGAGGATCCTTTTGCGGTGCCCGGTGGCGGTGATGCCGATCTGCTGCAGGTGGTGCCCATCCAGAGAGGCGGCATCTCTGGCCACATGGTACCCGTGCTGCTTGAAGACATCCCGGTACCTCTCCAAGTGGATGGCGGCCAGCCAGTCAGCAATATCCAAGTCAGGACCGCACGGGGAGCTCATGGCCCTGGGGTGCCTCTGCGACAGATGCTCAGCCCATCATCTGTGCAGGGAAGAGAGAAAGGGGGTGAGGCGGCAGCAGGAAGGGAAGGGGGTGGGTTCAGCTGCTGTGAAGGGCACGGATCCTGTGAATGTGACCGCAGGATGCTTCCATAGGTCTCCCCACTTCGCTGCTCTCCCCAGAGTTGCTCACCTCCCAGCTCAAGGAGCTGGCATCCTGTTGTTCCTGAGCCCAAACCCCTCCACGACTCCCCGGAGCTGCCGGATCTGACCCCGTGTTATCGGCGAGGCCATGACCCGAACCCAGGCAGTACCCGAGCGCCCGGGGGCTCCTGGGGGAGCGGCTGGTGGAGCAGATGATGCTGTGGAGCGCTGGGACAGCGCGGGTTCTGCGGAACGCGGTGCTGCGCGGCAGGACAAGAGCGGGCGCAGCGGATAACGGGGGAGGCAGCGCGGCCCCTCCCAGGGGATGAGCTGCTGTGCCGGCCGGCTCGGGGAGGGCTCTGCAGCCGGAAGGGCCAGACCATAATCTCTCTCTCTCATTGCTGGCGAGGGCATGGGAGAGGTCAGCATGACTCACGGGCAGGCAGAGGGGGGACAACCTCCCACCCACCGCCAGCCGGGACGGACCCCCCACTGCCAACACCCTCACATGGACACAGAGGGACGCGTCCAAGGGCTCGTGTTCCACCAGGGATCCCGCTCCCCATCATCCCCAAATGATTTGCCAACACAGCCCCGGGACTGAGCCGCGGGCTACCCGCGGGGCGCTGAGGGCCTTTTTCCCATGAATCATGCGGCTCCGCACTAAACCATCTGTGCTGACTGTGCTGCCACTGGGTCTTTTTCCAGTTCCTCCATTTCCCTCTATTGTTCGGCGCAGGCTTCCTTCCTGCTGCCTGCACGCTCCCACGCATCCCCTGCCCCCCTCGCAGGAGCTGCGCCCCAAACTGGCCGCGGGACAGCCGGGCTGAGCCCCCGCGCCCCGGCACAGCCATCTCCCGGCTCCCCAGCCCTGCCTGCCCACTCAAGGGATGCCCTGGGTGCCCTGGGGAAGTGCACTGCCGAGGCAGGGGTGTCCCTGCGAGCACGTGGAGGGGATACTGTCAGCGAGGAGGACGGACAGTCACGGCAGGAGCGGGGGGAGCAGGACTTGGGGAGCGGGGCACGGGGAGCAGGGCACAGGGACATGGCAACTGGAAGGCAAGGGCAGGGCAGGGGAGTGTGGGGGGTGATGCCCTGCACCGATCTGGGTTGGGTGTCTGTGCCGCAGGGTTAAAGGGCTGTACCCACTTCTGCCCCGCAACTTGGGGATGAAATGGGGCAATTTCCCCCTTTCTCATGATTATATCACCCTGAGGGATCTCTGGCCAGCTTTGCTCTCTGCCTGTCCTGCCTGGGGCTTCAGCTGGTCCCGGGACCTCCCCATGCCCAGGCAGGGCACCTGCGCTGTGCTGTGCAAGTTGTGGGGTGGCAGTCCAGCCGTCCTTAGGGCAGTGGCACCTCACAGGCCAGTGGACACCATCCCTGTCCCTAAACACCCATGCAGACCAGACAATGCAGTGGTCATGGACTGCCCCAGTCCCCTCCCCACCGTCCCAAAGTCTCTCCCATCCATCCCCTGCCACCCTCGGGGTTCTCCCTCACCTCTTGTGGTCTGCAGCCCCCCAGGGCCGGCTCTGGTGGAGCAGCATGGTGGCAGTGCCACTAGGGGTTCCAGGGCTGCCCTGCTCTGGGCTCCAGGTTGATGCCAAGGCAGTTCCCTGCAGGACCTGCTGCGGGTGCAGATGGGCTTCGCAGCACTCAGCCTGCGCCTCCCACTGCTGGTCCCTCCTCCAGGCCAACCCTCCGGTCCCCATCCCTGTCCCACCCTCCTGTCCTGTTCCTTCCCAAGCATGATGCTGCCCCGTGTCCTCTCCCTCAGCCAGGCTCTGCCCTCCTTTGGGGGCTATCCTACACCCTTCTCATTCACCCCTCATTCTTCCCTTGCCTTCCCAGCAAGGGTCATGTTTCCCACTGCAAGCCCTTGGACACTCACTGCCATGGGGAACCAGGATTCCCTGAGACTCACACTCCAAGGATGTGCTGCCAAGGGTTATCTCTGGAGTTCTTGCATGTATTCAGCTCTATCTGCTGTTTCTGCCCCTGGCAAAGGCAAGAAGAGCTATTCAGTGTATCCACCATGGCCCAGGATTGGGAAGGGTCCAGGTGCTGGAAAGGTGCTGCCAGATTGGAGGAAAGAAGGAAAACTGTTCGTGCTAAGGAGGGGACTTGGGAGGGCTGGCCCTGGGGATGGGTGGGAACCCCAAAACCTCCCATGTGCTCCAGAGATGCTGGGGATGCAGCACTCCATCCCACTCCTGGTGCCCACGGCAAGGGGGATGTGGAGTGAGCTGAGGGACAGGACGACAGCAGGGTCTGGGTGAAAGTGGTACACCCAGAGGGATCCTCTCCTGCAAGGAGCCTGAGCTTTCACCACTCACTGACCCAGCTGCCTTTAACACAGTGCTTTTCACAAGAGCCGTGGCTGGGTTGGCAGTTTGTCTGGCTCTGCTGTTACCCAGCCTTGCACAAGATGGATGTCTGAGGCTGATATCTCACAACACTCTTCTCTGCTTCTGATGCCACAGCTGATAACCCCTCTTTGCCCTGGAGGGTCTAGATTTCAGGACACCCTTAGTTCAACTCAAACCTGTCCTTTCGTGCCTCAACAATGCCCCTAAAAGCCACTGCAGGGATTTGGGAGCCCTGGGAGCCCCTGGTGTGGTAGGGCCACCCTTAATGAGCCTTTCTGCATGCAGGAAAGGCAGGTTCTCCTTATCATAGGCTGCTCCTACAAAGCAGAAGTAGAATTCAGCATCAGTCTGGCATGGCTTTTGTCTTCCTCCTCTCTCCCTGTCAGCTGCTCTGGCATGGAGTGATACATCCTCAGGGCTGGGGATGGCACGGGTGGCCCCTTGGACCACCTTTTGCGTGGGGAGTGGAGACAGGGTGCACAGGGACCCTCAGTGTGTGCAGGGACCTTCTGGCCCTGCACTGCAGACCATGCCATCCCTCTGCCTCTCAGAGGAAGCTGTTGGGCTCTGCTGCTCACAAGGAGGTTGCTGAGGTCTGTGGTGTGAGCGGGAGGGACAGACCAAAGGTGCAAGTAGTGCTGGTGACAGATGATGTGTCACTATTTCCATCCTGCACTAGTGAAGCACTAGTGAAGCACAGTCCTGAGTGGGACAAGATCCCAGCCCCCAGCAGCACCTCCATAGACAGAATTCCAGAATGGACCAGGTCAGAAGGGCCTATAGTGCTTCATGTGGGTCCCACCTCCTTGCCTGCTCCACCAGAGTCATTCCAGAGCACATGGCACAGGATTGTGTCTAGGTGGTTCTGGAATATCTCCAGGGAGGAGATTCTGCACCCTCTCTGCTCTCTGCTCAGGACTGGGGCACTGCCCAGCCAACAAGTTCTTCCTGCTGTGCAGGTGGAACTCGCCGGGCATCAGTTCCTGCCCGTCCCTGCCGTGCCAGGGCTGTGCCCCCCGAGCAGAGCCCGCTCCCTGCTCTGCCCCCTCCCTGCAGCCACTGCCACACACGGGCAGGTCCCTCTCAGGGTCTCCTCTGGAGGCTCAGCAGCCCCGGCTCCCTCAGCCTTTGCTGCTCCCAGAGCTGCTCCAGCCCTTGGGCATCTCGGCAGCTGCGCCGGCCCCGCTGCAGGAGCTCCCTGGCCCTGCTGTGCTGAGGGGCCACAGCTGGACACAGCCCTGCACATGTGCCTGCCAGGGCTGCCCACAGGGGCAGGAGCCCCTCCCTCACCTGCTGCCAATGCTCTTCAGACCCCTCAGAACCTGCTGCTGGAGTGGTGCCAGGAGGCAGATATGGGCTACTGCAGAGGGAAATGTTGACTCAGATGGAAGGAACACCCTGGGACACCCCTAGAGTGGCAAGTTGCAGTCCTGGCAGGCATGATGTGACCAAGGGTAGGGTCTACATCCCACAACTCACACCCTGATGGCTGCTGACAGGGTAGTTTGGTGCTGAAAACCTTTCCCCGAGCTCCCTTCTCTCTCCACAGTCACCTAAGTGCCAGGATTGGTGCTTGGGGAAACTCCCTGCTCAAGCACCTCTGCTGAGCCCCAGCAACTGGTTCCCAGAGGATGAGATCCCCTTCCCAAAAAGCCATGAGGACAGCTTGAGCCAAGACATCCCCAGCCACAGACCACACTGGAGCCACACAGCTGGCATTGGGGCCATGCTGGAGGGGAGCAGGGCACAGCAGGGCACTGGCAGCCCTGAGGTGTCTCTGGGATGTTTCTCAAGGGATTCCTATCAGCCTCATTTTCGGCAGCACAGGTTTCAAAGCTTCTGCCTGATCTCAGTCCTGCTGATGGGATCTATATTTAGATGGTAGCATCCTTGGGCAGAGGCAGAGAGCCCTGTCCTGGCTGTGGTGTTCACAGAACAGGAAAGTCTTGCCTTCTCCCTGGGAGAGACATATGGACAGGATCAGAAAACATCCCTGGGGTGGGGATTTGGCTTTGGGAAGATGCTGGCAAGGGCTGGAGGAAGCAAACATCAAAGTGAAGGTTGGATCCTTCCAGTACAAAAGGCCATGTGGTCCTTCCACTTTCCGGGCAGTACCCAGGATGACACTGTCCCTAAAGATCCATGTGTCCAGCTGCCCTTCCATCCACTTCTTTAACTATCCTTTCCTCCCTCCCTCCCTTCTTCCAGCCATCTGTCCATTGATCCATCCATCGATCCATTTATTGATCCACCCAGTCCTAACCATCAGCTTATGCTGCACTCTGAGGCAGCCTTTGCTTTTCCTTCAGCCCTACCCATGCTGGATCATGCTGCAGGATGTGTGGGGTGATGATGGAAGCATCTCCTGGGAGCAGGCCTGGGGGAGGGACACTCAAGACTCATACCTAGAGGGTAAATGTCACATTTAACAGCTGGAAATGTGGGGTTGGGACTGAGCCTGGAGGGCTTGCCAGGGCATGGCAAAGGTGTGAGCCCCTGGGAAGGCTTGGTGGAGGAGTGAGGAGAGGGAAGCTTGAAGTTGCTGGGTTTGGAAATTTGCGGGACCTCTCCAGCAAGGTCAGTCCTGGAGGTAAGAAGGGCTGCATGGGAACTCCTCATTGGGCTCAGGGTCCTGGTGTGGGTGATGGGGCCAAAAGCTGCCCAAGACCTACCCATGAGCTCAGGAAATGCAAATCTGGAGATCCAGGGATGGAATCACATCCTCCCCCAGCCAGGGCACGTCTGACACTGCGTGTGGCCGGGATGGGGGGCCCATGCCATGCTCCCCCTGGCCCCCATCCATCAGGCTGACATCACTGCCTCCGGGCTAATCTCTCATCCAGCAGCAGCTTCCCGTTTCCTTTCCAATCTTTGCACGAGGGCGGCTCCTCTCCACTCGGGGCCAGGCAGGAAAAGCCATCCAGCTGGGCTGTCCTGCTGGGCTGCAGCCCCCACAGGTCTGGCCCTCACCTCACTGGGCTGTGGACCACCCACTCCCCCAGAACCCCAGCGGGGGCACGCAGGGGGCTCTGAGCCCCCCAACACTCTGCCTGCCCCTTCCCTCACTCAGGATATCAGTGCATGGCCCCTTTCCTGTTTGTGCCACAGGAAATCCAGCAGTGGCACATCACTCGGGAAGAAATCACCACACCGGGGCTCCTCGTGAGGCAGCCCTCCCTTCCTCCAGCCTCCCAAGTCTCACCCTGCTCCCTGGCCACGGTGGTGCTGGGGGCCAGGAGCTCTGCTACAGCCCAGTGCTGGATGCAGACCAGTGTCCCTGCCACCCCAGCAGCCCTTGTCCTCCCTGTGCCACCACCACCCTGGTCATTTTGGGCCATGTGCTGGGCTGAGATGTCACCCATCCCGGCACAGCATTCCCTGAGGCTGGTTTGGGAGCGGGGACTCCCTGCCGGGCTCTTGGTGCTCAGGCAGCAGCTCCTCACATCCACTCAAGGCTGGCTAAAAATAACCCCTCGGCAGAGCTGCAGTCTGATCCTGCAGAGAAACATGCGGGGAACGGGACGGGATGAGGCTGCTTGCTGCAGGAGTGAGGCTGTGAAGGGTGGTCTTCACCCCAGCACCCTGAGGACTCGGGATATCAGTGGGCTCTGCTCCCTGAGCGTGTTTATTCCCCTTGCTCTGGCCTCAGTTCCCTGCCCAGCTCTTTCAAAGTGTTTTGCGGGCAATTTGGGACCGGGATGTGTCTTTTCACAGATAAAATTCCTCCTGCTGCGGATGCCCTCCGTCTGCTGCCATAGTGGGAGCTGCTTGGGGATTGGGGACTACTCCCCTCACCGTGAATCCCCAGCACGGGGAGGAGGATTGTGTCTAGGTGGTTTCCTTGGGTTTTCCAGGTTTTCCTTGCAGAGGCGGCTCCTCGCCCCGGCTGTGTCTGTGCAGCCAGCCCAGCTGCAAACCGTGGGAGCCGGCTGTCCCGACAGCCAGGACCTCCTGTCCCCTCCCCAGCACTCTGTGTGTGTGTGATGTCCCCCTGGGGCAGCACAGGGGACATACATGACCTAAGGGGCTGGCTGAAGGGGGACAGTGACCGTCCACACCTGGGATGCTGGAGTGGGTGTCTGGATGAACCAGGGAGGAGAAGCTCAAGGTGTGGGGAAAGCACACACAGGCCAGTGGCACTCACAACTTGGTGGGGGGACCACAGCAGGTCAGGGGGACCAGGGAGCATGAGTCTGGGTCAGAGGGACCCCAAAAGCCACAGTGGAAGGTGGTTCTGCACAGGCTGCAAGCCCTGGGTGCTGCCAGGGAATTGTCCCCCACATTCTGGCTGTCAGAGCAGCTGTGACATCCTGGCCATGTCCCCTGGTTTCTACCTTGCTGGGACAGGTCTGGAGCTGAGCAACACAACACCATCATCAGTGACGGCCCCAGTGCTCAGATCAGGCTTAAACCCAGCTGGGGTTTAAGCCCAGCAGCCACAGGCAGCCTCAGAGTGTGGGGGTGAGTAGTGGGTGGAAAATCCCTCCTTTGTCAGCGTATTCCTGCAGTGGTGTCTGTCTAGACCAACTTCCCGTTGGCCAGTGGGAGCTGCCTGGTGCCCACACGCACTCACCCACACGCGTGTGGGGTGCAGAGCTGGCATCCATCTCTCCTGCTCTGCCGTGGCCACCCCGCTCCCTGCTGAGGGTCACCCCGGGGTGCTGGGGCTGCACGGATGGACTAACCCTCCTGCCTGACCCACACCAAGCACCTGGACAGCCTCTGGGTGGGCTTAGTGCCAACTTCCTCCCGTGCCAGCCCAACAGTCTCTTGCACACACACCAACCTCTTTATTGTTGTGCCAGAAACCACAAGGGCGGCAAACACTGAGAGAGTGGGGACACAGGCTGCCCAGCACCCCACTGCCAGGACCAGCCTGCCCAAACACCACCTGGGGAAGGGGCCCCCAGGGCCAGCTGGGCTAGAGCCAGACTGCAGAGATGAGCCTGATGCTCAGGAGAGGACCTGGGAGGCCTCCCTGGGGTGAGGGGGTCACAGAAAGCATGTTGGGCTTGAGTGGGTTCAGTCTGACAAGGGCGGCGGCAGACCTTGGGTCAGAGTGGGTCAGTTCAAGCCCTGTTCTGCTGCAAAGCCTGAGCAGAACCCCCACAGCCTCCCATTTCTGGATCTTTGAGTGACTCCCCTAGAAGATCTTACAGTGACAGGGACATATCTTGGTACCAGGAAAGCCCCTACCCACCCCGTGAAGGGCTCCTCCTCTCTAGCTCTTGCCCAGCATCTCCTTGGGGCTCCCACTCCCACTTGACATCACTGATTCCAGTGGGGACATCTCCATGGGCACAGGGGGATAAAGGATGCCCATCCTCCCTCTTTCCAGCACTTGTGACTCAGATTCCCATGGGACAGTACCCCGCTGCCTGGGTAGGGGTGTCTATGACGAAGGAGGTGGAGAGCAGATCTGACTACTGGGGGGGCACAGGGCCAAATTCCCACCCGTGCCCCCTGGCTGCCAAGCCTCGGTCATGAGGGGATCCCCACAGAAAAGCCCTGTGGAGAGGGCTCAGGCCTCGTGGTCACTGGTGCTCAGGTGGTCCTCGGACAGCCCCGTCTCGTCGATGTTCTCCAGCGAGTCGGCGTGTTGCACTGAGAGCTCGGCCAGGCTGACGCTGGGCAGGGTATTCTGCTCCGGGTACACCCAGGGCTTGTATTCAGGGTCGTGCTTGCGTTTCCACTCCGGGTACTTCAGCCCAGCCTTGTAGATCTTCTTCATGGCCTGCGGGCAGAGCAGGTCTGGGGCTGGAACTGTCCTGGGCTGTGGACACAGCTCCCAGTTCCCCCACTTATGGGTTTTGGCGGTGTTGGGAGGGGATGGGGGCCTGGCTTGGAGCACACAGGCCCAGCAGCATGCCCAGAACACAACTCAGTGTCACCCAGAACCCATCCTGTGTGTCAGCTGGGATCCATCCTGTGAGCTGTGGGTCACCCAGCACCCATGCTGTGTTGTCACTCAGAATACATCCTGTGAGCCCAGCTCACTCAGCATCCGTTCTGTGAGTTCTGGGTCACCCAGCACACATTCTGCGAGCTCTGGGTCACCCAGTATCTGTCCTGGAAGCGCTGGGTCTCCCAGCCCCTCTCCCATGAGCTATGGCGCTGTCCTGTGAACCCTGTGTCACCCAGCACCCATTCTATGGGCCCTAGATCGTCCACCACCCATCCCACCCCTATCTAGGGGTACTAAGGGGCAGCTCATCCCTGCTGCCTGTGCATCCCACCATCAGCCACGCACCCTGCTTACCTTTGGTGCCACAAACTGGGAGACACGGTTCACCACCCACTTTGGCAGCGACCCTGCAAGACCCCAAAGCCCCATCACTCAGGCAATCCCAGAGGAGGCACCAAGAGCCCACAGTGCTCTGTGACACCCTGAGCCACCCCAGGGCTGATGGCAGTAGCACCCTGGGCTAGGACCTCCTTCTTCCTTGGGTTGTCCCCACTACCCAGAGCCTGGGTGATGGAGAGCCATGGTGGGTGAGCTCTGGGGGTACACTGGGACCCATCCCAGAGCAGGCATGGGTCAGCCTCCCCTCCTGCTGGCACTCACCGCGAGGGTCCACCTGGGTGAGGTAATAGAGGACACAGGCACCGTCGCCGTTGGCCTTGATCAGGTAACCCGTCTGCAGGGAGACTGCCCTCACAAAATCCTTACGGGGTGGGTATTTCTGCAGAGAGATTCCATGCCCCTCAGAGCCTGTCTGAGCTGCTGCCCAGCCCTGCCTGTGCCTGCTGGCACCCCTGCCAGGGCTGGGGGCTGCCAGGGGGGCTCACCGGGTGCTTGACGCTGTAGTTGATGATCATGTAGTCGTTGCCCAGGGGCAGCCAGGAGCGCAGGGTGACGAAATCCCGGTTCTTCAGGGGGCTTGGGCACTTCCCTGCAGACAGACCTCATTACACCACAGCCCCCATGGCCCCACACACACTCTCAGGGGAGTGGGCTTGGGGAGGGGGTGTTTCCAGGGGCTGGGGGCTGCTCACAGGAGTAGTATCCAACATCAGCGTTAACGGTGAGGCGCCCAATGTCGTAGGTCTCGATCATGTTGGAGTCCCATTTCTTGCGGTAGCTGGTGTCGTGCAGCACATCGTAGAGGGTCTCGGCGGGGACGTCCTTGCAGGAGATGCGGGTCTGTGGGGAGATGGGCAGGGGGTCAGCACCCACCTCCATGCCACAGAGCTTTAGGCAGTCCTTGTGGGCAGTGGTGTGTCCCTGTGCTGCTGTACAGCATGTGTACAATGGAGGGTGATCTGCACACCTCGTGCAGGACATGTCCCTGCTTCAGGACAGCCCAAGCAGATCCCCTGGTTCTGCAGCTGGAGCAGGGCTGGAAAGACCCTCTGCCCTCAAACAGAGATGCCTGGTGGTCCAAGCCCTGCTCTGTCACCTCACCCCATGTTCCTTCAAGGCAAGCAAAGGGATGCTCCCGCCCTGGCACAATGGTCGTGGGTGTGGGGTCCAGCCTGGGGAGGCTGAAGGGGCCTCAGCTGTAACTGGAGCTGTGGAGCTGCCCACCCTCACCAGCCAGTGCATTATTGATGAAGGCGGCTGCCCTCCTCCTCTCAATGCTGGGAGGAAGGAGATGTCATCTGCTCCTCGTTAGAGGCCTTGCATCTTTGATGAGGTGCTGTGTAATTGGAGATGGCCCTCTGAACGTGGCAGGTCCCATCAATCTCGGGCAAGCTTTCCCAGGTGGCCTGGGTGATAGTTTGTGCCCAGCGTGCTGGACTCGTGCCCAGGACAGGCTTGGAGATGTGCTGCAGTCCCCAGGGCACCGTGGAGGAGTGTGGAAGCACTCAGCCCCCTCCTCTGGCTCCCCTGCCCCAGCCACCAGCTCCCAGCTGGGTCAGGATGTGCTGCTGCTGCTGCAGGGAGAGAGGGATGTTTCCAGCTGTAGGTGAAGCTCACGGGGCTTCTGGAAGCTCCAGTTATCACAGCAGGAGCATTTCAGCCTTGCACCCCTCAAGGTCCCCACTAAAGCTTGGCCACTGTCTCCTCCAGCCTCGGATGAAACAACAGCTCCACTTGCCCAGGCATAGCAGGTGGTCAGCTGGGACGGGGAAAACACAGAGCCCACAACCATCCAAAGGGATTTCAGGTGGGAAAAAAACAAAGCTCCAACTGCTCAGTGATCTCTGGTTAATTAACCCTCTCACTTAATGGAAAGATTGCAGCTCTTCTGTCCCTAAGTCCCAGAGAGTTGTGCAGCTTGGCTCTCCCACATGGACTGGATTGCATCCTCCATTCCATATTTCAGGAAGAGTCCCTGGGCACTGCTAACCCCTGTACTGTGCCTAGGCCCTCTCCAGGGTAGGGAAAAACCATGTAAAGGAGGTATAACTTGCAATAAACTAGGCTGAGTGATGGTGCCTGAGTCCCCTGGATGTGCCTGGGGTCCCCTCTCTGTGTGGCTTGTGGTGGCCATAACTGCACCCCCTCTGCCAGGCTCTGTGTTTGACCTTGGCTGGACTCCAGGAGTTCCTGCCAGCCCGTCCTTCCAAGCCAGTCCTGCTCACACCGAGCAGCACCCACTTTTCCAGTTCAGATCTCAGCAATGTGGCAACGCAGAGATGACAGGAAACTCCGTCCAAGGCTGTGCTAAAGTCACAGTCCACAACTCTCATGGTTCTGCCTGTACCCACATGGCCAGATCTTTTGCTGCAGGAGGCAATCTGGCTGCTCAGTCATGATTTGCCCTTGGTAGGTCCCTGCTGCTGTCACCAGTGCCCTTCTCCTTCAGGACACGGCTTCCAGGACGATGTTCTCCATCTCCTTCCCAGGGAAGGTGGTGACACAACAGCCCACAGTGCCCTGGAGATCCCTTTTGGGAGATGGGTGTGATGGATGGCCTTTTCCCAGGTATCAGGGAGCTCCTGCAGGCACCAGGACTTTTCAAAGAGATGTTGGCCAGACCTCCAAACACCCCTGGGTGTGTCCTCTCTGGCCCTGTGACTTGTGCATGCCCAACTGGTTTAAGTGCTCCTTGATCCTAGTCCAGAAGCTCTTCCCTGACTCGTGGCAGCAAAGAAATATGTCTCACAGATACACCTGCTGCTCCTCCTCCTCACCTTGGCCCCTAAAGGCCTTTATCCATGGCAGCACTGTGTGCCCAGCTCCTCCTGGTGCCTCCCCAATGGGAGTGCATATGCTGGGGTGCAGGCACCTGGTTATTCTGTGTTCAGGAGAGTGGTGCAAGAGACTCCTCCAGTGTGTTGTATCCCTCCTCACCACCTCCCCGTGCCCTCCCTGCTCCTCAGGTCACGGTAACTTTCCCCTAACACTCCTAGTCTCTCAACTGGGACATCTGCCCCTCCTTGTTTTGGTGGATCCCATCCCCGCCCGGATTCTTGGTAGCCAGGAAAGCCAAAGCCTGTGACACCCACCATGGAGCCAAGAATGGACCCGCAGGATGCTCCCACACAGGGAGCCCACCCTATGCCCTCAGGACCCTGTAACCTCTCCTGATATGCCCAAGGTCACCTGGCAGTGTCACTGGGGCTGTGCACATGAGCAAGAGGGTGTAACAACAACCTGAGGGCTGACTAAACCTTGCTAGTCCCTCAGATCTGGCTCCTGAGAAGCGAAAATCCTCCCAAGACAGCACCCGAGGGCTGTTAAACCCTCTGAGATGCTCATTCAGTGAGGATATAAGGTGATGTACCCCAGGATGGTGAGCCAGGGAAAGGAGACCCGGGAGGCATCCCATGAGCCTGTCTCATGTCCGGGGGCTCCCAGCAGGGCCATCTCCATAACGTAATTGATCTCAGGGCCTTCCCACCTGCGTCCGGATCAAGGGCAGCCGCAATGTGAGCCCACACGGCAAGAGGGTGCCTTGGGCATCCCGGCAAGTCCAGAGGATAAAGCAGCAGGAGCCTGAGGGGCAGTCAGGGAAACACCTTTGGAGCTCTAACCCTGCCAGCCCTGAAATTTGGGGCAGAAACACCCGCAGACAGGCTGGACTGTGCACCCCAAGCATGGTCAGCATCCCAGGGAGCTGCTGGGCACACGGCTGGGGCAGGGAGGACGGGGAATCTGCTTACCTTGATTTTCTGCACGGTGCAGCTTTCCTCCTGGCCCTGACTCCACACGGTCACACCAGCCTTGTTATACCGACAGTGCCAGCCCTCCAGGCTCTCACACTGATCCCTGAAGGAGCTGAAGTCAGAGTCATCCGGGATATAAACCATCTCCCCTCCTCTGGACATGGGGCTGAGCTGCTGCTGGACCTCAGGCACGGGCACTGACTGCCGGCAGGCTCCTTCTGCCTCACCTCCCGGGAAACCCGGCTCTGCCCTTGAGCTCTGCCTCGCTGGGTGCCTGCTGGAGCTCACATCATCCTCCCAGCCCTGAGACTGTGCCCCTGGAGTGGGCACTGGTCGCCCAGGCACAGCGGGATGGGCAGAGACCTCCAGGCACCCCAGCCGCGCCGCACCGCACGGAGCAGCCGGGGGAAGGCTCCTTGGCTGCAGTTGCTATCGCAGCTGCTGGGAGCTCAGATGTCTTCCCTGGCTGGCTCACCAGCATCACATTTCTCTCCACTGGCTGTCAGCTCCTCTATTATTCAGCAGGTAGCAGTGTGCAGGTGGCTCGGCTTTCAGGGCAGAGCTGCCCTCGGCTCCCTGAGCCCCTCGTCCTGCTGCCCCTGCTCTCCCCTCACCGGTGCCCTGGCAATCTCTGTGCCTGACTTTGCAGCACCAGCTCACTGGAAGGATCAGCTGATGCCAGGAGCAGCAGCCAGGCCTCCTGGCACGGCAGCAGAAGCAATGCAAGCGTGGCCCCCAGTGTGCCTGTGATGGGGCCGCGCTCCACTGCACAGGACCTTGGCTGTCAAGGTGTCCCGGGTGTGTGGGGTGGGCTCCTGGCCTGGGAAAGAATTTGCAGGTGAGAGGTTGCCCCCTCGCTGGGCTCATAGGTGGTGGGGAGGGAGCCCCGGGAATCTCTGAGCCTCCTGTTTGGAGCAGAAACACCACTAGCACAGGTGAAGTCACCCACGGCTTTGCCCTGTTGTGGAGGATTGACTTGACCACCTTACAGGTCCCACAGATGTGCCACCTTCCCGGGGAAAAATAACAGTTCTACTGCCCACTCTGAAGATGCAATTAATGTCCCTTGTCCTTTGGTACATCCCATGCCCTACCAAGAGAGTCCAGCTCTATCACAAGTGCACCTGCCCTCCAAGTAACCGGATGATGCTGGTAGATCCCAATCCACCCCTCTCATAGCCCCGGGTCCCAGTCCTGCCAGCAGCATCTGCTCCTTCTCCAGCTTCTCTGCCTCTCCCTGAACTGAGTGGGGGCATCCTGGACACACCACCCATCTGGGGGTTCCCTGGAGCAGCAGAGAGGGGACAGGCTGGTGGCCACACTCCTCCCATGGTTGCAGCTTGTCCCATTTGTCCAGCCTCATGTCCAGAACCCTATCCAGGGCCTTGTTCCAGACAAGAGATCTGGCTCAGTCCCTCAGTGCCTGGCCTGGGTGAAACCTGAGGTTGTCTTGCCCATCTTTCTGATGCCCACAATGTTTCTCTTGAGCTAAATTTTAGATTTCTTGGGCTCCACCTGGACTGAGGCTCTGCCATTTGCGCACCCCTTGCCCCAGGTTAAACCTCAGCTGTGAGGGTGCACTTACCCCCTCACCCAACCCTGTGATGAGGATGGAGAACAGCCCCAGTACTGCCCCAGGGGTACCCCACTTGAGATTCCCAAGGAAGGGGCAGCAGGGAGAAAGCTGGAGAGCTGCAGCTGCTCCCAGGGCAGGAAGGCTGCCTGCACTGCCTGTGCTGCTCCTCCAGGAGCTGGATCATCGTGGGGCCAAGTGGGGAAGCTCTGGGTGCCAGAGACAGAGGTGCCAAGTGCCACGCTTGGTTAAAGAGCTGCCGCAGTGGGCAGGGAGTGGTAGATCCAGAGCTGGAAAGACCTTGGAGTGGCCTTGGGGCTGCGGAGCAGGGAACAAGTGTGGCCAGACAGATTTATGGCCTAGAGCTGTCTGACACCACTGCTGTAGTGTGCCATGGGGTGCACAGGAGTGTGTGTGAGCTTGTGCACACCCCTGTGTCCATGTGCAAGCGGGGACAGTAACCCCAGCCCTGGCAGGGCCCAGCCCCAGCCTGGAGAGGCCGTGTGTGGGTGTGTGGGAAGGAGGAACCAAGGGGCTTTGTAGCCTCAAAGCATGTCCATGGGGTGGAAGAAGGGAGGACACTGCAGTCCCAGGGATGGAGGAGCTCCAGCAGGCTCTGTGGGAAGGAACAGGCTGCTTGCACAGTGTCACTGAAGTGGAACCAGCCCTGCCTGGCCACCTTTCTCTCTGTGCATGAGAGATGTGAACATTTCTCTCCCTGGTTGGACAGGCTGAAAACTGGAATGGAAAGTTCTTTCTTCTCTTCTGCAGCAGCTCCTGGGGCCAGTGACCAAGCTGGAAAACAATGCAGCTATCCAAGAGCTTGCTGGTTGCCATCACATGCCCCCTGCATGCCACCAGCTGAGCTGAGCTGGGTTCTCATGACCCACTTGGAAGCCCTCAGGGCTCAAACCAACCCTGTTTACCACTGACCTTGGCTCTTTTGGAGCAAGGTCTGGATCTGGGTGATGCTGATGGGAGCCTGTGCACCCCAAGGAGAAGAGAGGAAGGTGAGTAGCAAATGTGAAGCCACTCATTAATGTGACCTTGGATCTATCACAACTTGTTTAACTTCTCTTCATTGACTATGGACCTCTTGGAATGAGTCTAAATGAGGCCATAGAGATGCTCCAAGGGCTGGAGCCCCTCAGCCATGGAGACAGGCTGGAAGGGCTGTGATTGTTCAGCTTGGAGAAGAGAGACCTAAGGGGTGACCTTAGAGCCCCTTCCAATGCCAGGCTCCAAGAGAGCTGGAGAGGGACTTTGGACAAGGGTCTGGAGGGATAGAACGAGGGGAAATGGCTTCCCACTGCCAGAGGACAGGGTTAGATGGATACTGGGAAGAATTTCTTCCCTGTGAGGAGGGGGAGGACCTGGCACCGGTTGAACAGGGAAACTTTGGTTGCCCCCTCCCTAGAAGTGTCCAAGGACAGGTTGGACAGGACTTGGAGCAACCAGGGCTAGTGGGAGATGTTCCTGGCTATAGCAGGGGAGTGGAACAAGGTGAGCTTTAAGGCCCCTTTCAACCCAAACCATTCTGTGATTATGATGATTCTTTGACCTCAGGAACAGTTTTGTGATGTACCCCCAAGATATGACACCCTCATCCTTTCCATCCTCTGCAGAGGAATTGTCAGGAGCTCAGCAGTGTGGGGGGAGGAAATAAGGGATGTTTCCCTGGAGACTTTATAGCTGTCACCTTAGCAAGGCCTGAGCATGAGGGAGATGGCCTTCATCGGCTCATTTTGCAGGATTATCTATTAGCAGAGAGCTGGATGGTGAGTCCCCATTATGTGGTGCCTTCCAGATCCTGCTTTTGGGGCTGGCTGAACCTGCACCCTGTGGTTTGGGGGTATTGGCTCGTCACACCTGGTTTAGTGGGACACTGGGTTTCCTTGGCTATGGGGTGCTGGCAGCTCGTGGTGGCCCCAAGAGCTCCATTCCCATGGCTGACAGGAGCTCACTGTGAGCATGCAGAGTCCTGTTCTTGGCCACGCTTTCACTGTGAAGGCAGTGGGGATGACATGAGGGACTGTCACACCAGCAGCCCCAGGGATCCCTGTGTATCCCACAGCCATCAGCTTCATGAGTGGACCCTCTCCAGAGTCTGGTGAGGCTGGTTAGGGTATGGCAAGGAGGACTCAGCTCCCATCCTGGTTGTGTCTGACTTACTGGTCCCTTCCTCCTTCTCCTTGTTTTCATTCTGCGGGTTAAATTTCTAAACCCTCCAAAGTGTCTTTACAGACTCCAGAGCTGGGATGTGGGATTTACATGCTGGGAGTGGGGTTGCAGGGCATTGTGTGTGGGTATTCACAGCTTCATTAATGAGCTTGGAGGCCTCAGCAGGATGGGCTTCCAGCCTCTCCAGAGCTGGAGAAGAACATCCAATCCCCTCTGCAGTGACCACTTCTGCTCCTCTGAGAATTGGCTTTGAAAGCCTTTGCAAATTGAAATGAAAAATGTTTTTGCTACAGAAAATGGTTCTGCTCTGACTTTGTGTGAACCACAACACTGGCTCCCCTCAGATCCTTATTCCATCAGGGTTTATCTCCTGGGGAATGAACAAGAGAGTTAGAAGGGAAAGTTAAAGATGGGCTGAGAGCTTCTTGTCCCAGAGAAACCCATCTGGAACAACCAGGAAGGATTAGAGCTGCCACACAGCATCTGGAGATGGTGGCTGGGAGGCGAGGATGGTCCCCGAATGGGAGCATGAAGGTGGTAAGTACCTGAGAGACATCAGGGCATGCTCTGGTGGAGCTGCCTCACCTTTGAGGGACAGTGAAAGGCAGGAAAGCCAGGGAAAAGTGGGACCCTGACCCAGGAGTGGTGCAAGGCATCAAACATCCTCGGGCTGCAGGGACCCCTGGGGAGACTACAGAGTCCCAGGCCTACAGAGACCTTCGAGTGCCAAGTGTGGTCCCAGAGTCTCAGGACTTCAGGAACTGCCCTGAAGAGCTGCAGAGACCCACAGGGTCTTTAGTGAGATCCCAAAGCCTCGAGCCTGCAGAGACCTCTGGGACCCCAGAGAGACTCCAGAGCCCCGTAGTGCCAGGGCCAGGGGCTGCAGTGAGCCGTGGGGGCTACAATGACCCCAAAGCCACAAAGTTACAGGGACTCCTGAGCTCCTGGGGAGACTCCAGAGCCCCACCGAGACCCCAGAGCACTAGGACCACAGGGACTCACATGACAGGGGTGGGGAGGGCACAGTGATGAGACTCCAGAGCCCTGGTGAGCCCCAGAGATGCAGGGACCCCTGGGGTGCCTGGAGAGATCCCAGAGTCCCAGGGTTATAAGGATCTGTGGGTGCAAGGACTGGGACTACAGGGACTCCCAGATGCCTGGAGACAATCCAGAGCCACGGGGCTGTAGGGACACTTGGATGCCTGGAAAGAGCCCCAAGTCCCAGGGCTGGAGGACCCTCATGTCTGAGACACTCTGGGGACTGCAAGGACCCCCAGGTACCAGGAGAGATCCCAGAGCTCCAGGGTTGCAGGGACCCCGGGGTGCCGAGGCTGAAGGACCTCCATATGCCTGTGAGATCCCAGAGCCTGGGGGCTGCAGGGACTCCCAGGTGCCTGGAGAGATCCCAGAACTCCAGTGAGACCCCACAGACTGCAGGGACCTCCCACTCATGACCCCACCCAACCCAAGCAAATTCAAACCCACCTAACAAGCCCCTCGGGCAGTGCCACCCCATTCCCCACAGGAGGACCCTGTGCCCCACATGGGTGACATCCCCAGGCCAGTGCCACCCATGGCAGGGACCCTGCTGCCCTCGCCCCCGTGTGCAGTCTGGTGCTCGCCCACTGGGTGTCACGCGAGCTCCACGGACGGCAGCGACAGTCTCAGCGACAGGGACAAGCCGAGGCACAGAGAGAAGCCCCGAAATCCTGTCCTCCTGCTCCATGCTGATGCCACCAGCTCGTCCACGGAGGTGGAGGTGTTGGCTGGGGTTGTGTCTGACCTGGGTCTCACTCACCCATGCCAGGCAGGTGCTGGCTGTATCTCCGTGTGCCTTCCCAGGGTGGCGTCAGGGGTGGCTCTGCACCCCAGGCTCAGTGTCCCCTGCTGCTCTGAGCTGTTCTGTGGCACCCCAGGGACTGCTCAGTCTTGGCAGCTCAAGGAGGTTTGGGGTCATTTGCACCTCAGCTTCAGGCTCGGTATTACTGGTCCCAGTTAAGGGTCCCCTGGACAGTGGGCATGCTGGGGGCATGCTCCTCTCATTGCCACGGAGCCCAAAGAGGGCATCCCCCCACAACCCCCTCCGTGAATTTTACCATTAAGCAGAGGAGGGGTTGAAACCCCAGAAAATTTCCTTTTCCCCTTTGCTCCCACCTGGCATTACCATTGCATGTCTCCTGCTCCTGGCAGGGGACTCAGGCACCCTGAGCCCTCCCAGTGAGGGGGACAAGGCAAGGGCAGCACAGACATCCTGCACCCAGGAGCACCAGCTTTAACACAGAGCTTTGTCTGCCACTTTAGGGTTTACTGGTGTCAGGGAAAAGTGTGTGTGTGTGTGGATTGCTCCCCTCAGTCCTTCTTGGAGCTGGGACCCAGCACAGCCAGAGTATCCAGCACTGCTGGGTCCCTTTCCTGTTCCCAGGTCTCATCCATGGCACGACTTTGGGAGGGGATGGGCAGGGGCAGCACCAGGCAAAGGCAGGGAGGGAGCATGGAGCATCCATCTGCCAAAGCTGGGTGGCACCAGTGGCAAAGCACAGGAGGCTGTTTGGGCAGGCTGCCAGGCACATTCCCAGGTGACAGAGGCATGGAGAGGTGGGGTGAGGGTCCCCTGCTCACCTGTGCCATGAGGTTTGGGCTCAGCCCTGCCCTGAGGAAACCTGGTGAAGGGCAGTGTTTTGGGTGTGCTCTCTGGGGTGCAAAAAGTAGGGTCCCACAGCAGCTCTGCCCCAGGGCAGGTGGGTCAGAAGGTCCTGTGGGTGGTGTGAGTACACACACTGGAGGGTTGGAACGAGATGGTCTGTAAGGTCCCTTCCAATCCATGCTGTGATATATCTCCTGAGTACCTGTGTACCCTTCTGCCGCTTCTCTGTATCCTCCTACAACTGGGGTCATGCCAGGGCAGGATCCTGCCCCAGGATGCTCCTCCAGCTGTTTGCATCCCACATATGCATACAACATGTCTACACAGGGCACTGTGCAGTGACACACCCTTTCAACACACAGCCTGGAATAGGCAGCACCCTGGGCCAAGCACATCTGAGGAGCGACGTGTTCCCAGGATCCTACCACACAGGGACATCCAGCAGGCACCGGTGGCTCCTCCACACCACTGGTGGTGCAAACATGCTCTAGTGGTGTGCAGACACACCTGTGCACACTGCAGCTGCTCTGAGGTGTATTTGTTGGTCCTCAAAGGCCTCTCCTTAACCTCCCCCACCCCTCTACACAGCTCATTTTAGCTGAATCCTTCTCCTCGTGTGTGATGTCACCCCTTGTTTGCCCTGGAGCATCCCTCCCCGCCTGCTGCCATCCTTGGAACCCTTCACCACCCCTGGCTCCCCAAACTCCTGCTCTATTCCCCACACAATTCCCAGCCTGGCATACAGGGATGAGGCACCAGCAGTCCCACGGCTGCCAGGCCAGGGCTTGCTTGCACAGTGCTCCAGCCGGGCATCAGGATGATTTAAAAGGACTGTGAAAAATGTAGTTATTTTTTCCCCTTTCAGCTGCAAGTCAATATTCGGGGAAGGATGTTTAATTATCTTTGTCACCCTCCTAAATCTCTTTATGAGAAGGTTTGGCTGCAAATCTCCACATCATTTCAGAGTTATTGGCTAGTGCAGTGCACAGTGACACAGTAAATTAGCTGGTTGGAGCGGGCGTGGGTGCTCCCACCACTGCTAGTCCTGCACGTGGCTGGTCCCCCTCATCCTGGGGGTGTGACAGAGTGGCAGCAGCAGGGAACACCCTTGATAGCTCAGGAATTAGGGCTGGTGTCCCCTCCAGTTGTGGCCACCACCTGGTTGTCATGACATAGTACATGGCCCATCCCTGGGGACTTGGCATCTCCTATGTGTTGCCAGGATTGGGAAGGATCCAGGGGATATGGGACAGCCAGGGCCACCTCCTGAACCAAGGGGTCCATTGTTCTCACAGTGTGATACCCCCAACACTTCCTTCCAGATACTCTCCACAACCCTGGAGCCCCTCTGCCCAGACCCAGGGCTGTGCTTACTTGGTGCCCACTGCCCCCACAGCTGGCAGGGACTGCCCGGGGTGACCCAGTACCAGCCTTCACTGAAGGATGGACCAGGATGAGGTTGAGGTGTCTAAAGATGCCCTGTCCACCCAGCTGCTGTGACCGCCCCCCCCCGCCCCAATCCCCATCCTTTGAAGGCAGAGACGGGAGAGCAAGTGGGTGGTCTGAGATCCAGTGCTGGGTCCTGGTGTCATTCCCAGGGCAGGACACACCCTGGGTGCAAGTGCAGGGCTGGGTGGGTCAGCAAAGGCGAAGGATGGAGAGCAAGCACAAAAAGTGGGATGCAGCTCCCCATCCATCAGCATCCCTGGAGGCAGCACCCAGCACCCACCATGCGCTAAACCTCCCGTTCTCATGCAAAAGCGGCAGAGCCAGGGCTGGGCTGGAGGACTGAGATACGCCAGAACGAAATACCACCTTCCCGATAATGCCTTTTATTGGACTAGGTGACACGCAGGCTTTAGGGGGATAGCAGGAGAATCCTCTCGGCTCATCCGCAGAAAGGATTTCCACAGCCCTCCCGGCGGCTTGTCAGCGCTCGGCGCCGAGTCCCTGAAGAGTTATTACCTCCCGACATAGGGCTCTGTCTGCCGGGAGCTCAGCGGCGTCCCTGCCCTTCTTTGCTGCTTAGAAAGATTACGCCGCCTTGGAATAAGCTCCGTGGAGCGCTGCTGCCGTCGCATCAGACGGGCTAATCAGAAAATTAGCAAGGAAAGAAAACTTTGTGGTAGGAACTTATCCCCGGCGCGGGCGCGTCGTCGCTCCGGCTGTCGCTGCTTCCTCTCCTCCCGCTGCTCCCGCCCCCAGCCCCGGCCCCCAGGGCAAAATTGCCGTGTATTGCAGCGATGAAACCTGGTGCAAGTGTGAGGTATGAAGTGGTGTGTGCGCACACACGTTGGTGTTTCAGTGTGTTGGTGCAGCGTGTGCATCTGGGGGATGGGCCTGTGCTGGGCTAAGGGTTGGACTCGGTGGTCCTTGTGGGTCCCTTCCAACTGAGCACATTCTGTGATTCCTGTGCTTGGCACTGCCATTTGTACATGTGGGTGCACACACACACACCTGCACTTACAAGCCTGGACCTGCACATGCATCTTGCAATCACAGAATTCCACAGTGGTTTGGGTTGGAAGGGACATTAAAGATCACCTAGTTCCATCCCTGTGCCATAGGCACGGATACCTTTCACTAGACCAGGTTGCTCCAAGCCCCGTCCAACCTGGCCTTGGGCACTTCCAGGGATCCAGGGGCAGCCACAGCTTCTCTGGGCAGCCTGTGCCAGGGCCTGACCATACTCACAGAGAAGAAATCCTTCGTAATATCTCATCTAACCCTGCCCTATGAAGCCATTCCCTCTTGTCCTGTCACTCCAGGCATTTGTAAATAGTCTCCATCTTTCTTGCAGAGTCCTTCAGACACTGGAAGGCCACAATTAGGTCACCCCAAAGCTTCTCTTCTCCAGGCTGAACAATCCCAGCTCTCCCAGCCTTTCCTCCCAGCAGAGCTGCTCCATCCCCTGACCATCCTGGTGCCTCCTCTGGACTCTCTCCAGCAGCTCCATGTCCTCCCTGTGCTGTTCCCCAGGGCTGGGGCAGCTCTGCAGGGGGGTCTCACCTGAGGGGGCAGAGGGGCAGAATCCCCCCCTGTCCTGCTGCCCCCACTGTGGGACCAGCCCAGGGCACGGGGGGTTCTGGGCTGGGC
Source organism: Formicarius rufipectus (assembly GCA_013399695.1). Taxonomy (NCBI): domain Eukaryota; kingdom Metazoa; phylum Chordata; class Aves; order Passeriformes; family Formicariidae; genus Formicarius; species Formicarius rufipectus. The sequence goes on along the minus strand of VXAU01001336.1, from coordinate 421,777 downwards.
CATGTCCAGCATCTCCCCCACAGCCCCCCCAAGTCCTTCTCCCCAGGGCTGCTCCATCTGCTCATCCCCAGCCTGGATTGTTGCTGGAGGTTACCCCAACCCAGGTGTAGCACCAGCACTTGGTCTTGTTAAACCTCATGTGATTCCACCTCTCCAGCTTGTCCAGGTCCCCCCGGATGGCCCCATCCTTCAGGTGCATCAACCGCACTACACACCTGAAAGACACACGTGAACATGTGTGCATACATGTACATGTGGCCACATATGGGCATCTGGGGACTCTCCCACTCCCTGGCTGTGTGGTGTATGCCAAGCTGTGCCACCAGTGCCATGCTCACTCAGGACAGAGGCAGTGCCCATTCCAGTGGGGGCATGACATGACACCCCACACCACAGTGGCATCCCAGGGAGCAGTGCTGGGCACCCTTGGGTGTTCCCAGTGCCATCCCATCCTGTGCCATGGGGGCAGGAGCCATGGAGGGTGCAGGGAACGGCACAGGGTGATTAAAATGCGCTGTTCATGTTATTTCAGCCCAAGCATCAGGGAGTGTTACAGGGCACTGAGCTAGAAAATGGCATTTACAGAACCCACCTCCTGCCATCCCCAGCCCGACCTTTGCAGACTTCATTAGTGCCATGTAGACATGGGCACGTTCAGTGGGGGGGCACACAGAGGGGGAGGGCTGGAACCCCTCCCCACTATCCCCAGCCCTGCAACCTCTATGTGGGACATCAAACACAGCCAGAGGAGGAGGCAAGGGACCTCTCCTCACTGTCCCCACTCCTGCAGACCCTCTGTGGTACTCCAAACAAAGCCAGAGGGGAGAGGAGGGACCACCACCACTGTCCCCAGACTTGCAGCCCCTCCCTGGGAACCCAAATATAGCCAGAGAGGGAGGGCAGGGACCCCTCCTCACCACCCCCAACCCTGCAGACCCACCATGGGACCCCAAACACAATGAAAAGGGGAGGGCAAGGTCCCTCCTCACTGCCCCCAGCCCTGCAGCCCCTCCCTAGGCCCCCAAACACAACCAGAGGGGAACAGCAGGAACCTCTCCCCAGCACACACAGCCCTTCAGACCCAAATGCAGCCACATCCCAGTTTGGGTGCTCTCAGTGGGATATCTGAATCCCATGTGGCTCAGCTCTGTGGCACAGAGGTGTTGGTGGCACTGAGGACAGAGGGACAAGAACTGCGCTGGGACCCCCGTGCCCCCTGCCTGGTGCTGGGCAATACCAGCAGCCCCACAAGGCCATGGGGCATAGAAGGTCCAGCTGTAGCAACAGTTATTATGACTCCCTTTTCCCATTCCCTTCTCCCCACTCCAGCGTCTTCCCATGGCAGCTCCGTCGCTGCCGGCGATGAGTTTACAGGCAATTAAAGCTCATTAATTGTACACAGGAGCAACAGAAGCCCCTCGGCAACGTATGTGGGGAGGGTGAGTCCCACAGGGGACAGAGTCAGACCCAGACACTCCTGGCTTATCCAGGGGAATGTGGGGGATGAGTGGGGGTCAGCACCCCCCTGGGGTGATGCTGGGCTGACTTTGGCCTGGAGGTGATGGGTGATGGGGGGGATGCTGTGATGAGTCTCATCTGGTCTGAGTCCCCATGTGAATATTAACCCAGGCACAGAGTGCTGCCAACAGGAAACTGAGGGGCTAAAGGGGTCAAGCCTCTTCCTTCAAGGGGTACCAGCCTGATATCCCTCCCTACAGCCCAGCACATTCGTGGGGATGAATTTGGCTCAGCTCTCAGCAGGAACAGAGCAGGGTCTTGCTTGAGGCTCTCTCAGCACATGTCTGAGCAGAGCTGGCAGGGGAAGGGACCGAGTTGCTGCTCCCAAGCTTGGAAAAACAACAGCATTTGGTAGCAGGAGGAGCAAAACCTTCTCCCAGATTGAAATGATGCTTTGATTTGGAACAGATGCAGGAGATAAGGGAGGAGGCAGGTACCCGCATGGATACAGCACAGGGCCAGCCGGCAGCCTGCTCCTGGTTCCTCGCTGCAGGGAAGGGGAGAGTCTCTGGAGGTGGCTGGTGCTTGGCTTCCTGCTGTCCTGCCAGCTCCAGGGCTGCTGGGATACCCATGGGCTGCCCTGGCAGGCAGCAGTGCCGGGGCTGGGCATGGGAGCAGGTGGAGGACACAGTGGTGCCAGTGCAGGGAACAAGAGCAGGAGAAGGATGGAGTGGTTCCTGGGATGCACCTGGCTGCTGGATGCAGGATGGCAGGTCCAGTCCTGGGTGTTAGGGTGTGATCAGGAGATCCCACAGAATTCCTGGGGGGCTAAGCTATCCTCTGGCTGGGTGAGGGTCACTGGCAGGGGTGATTCATGCAGGGGATGCTCTGCCATTCTGGGAGAAGCTGCAAGCTCAGGATTTATCAAGCCAGGAGGGATGTGGGACTATGCGTGTGAGGATGAGCCCTGTGCACCACATGCTGCTGCAGAACCAGCACAAGAGGTGCACTGAGAATCCTGCTGTATCTTCCCCCTCCTCTTCCTCTTCTTCCTTCACCACCAGCGCAGATATCAGGGCCCAGCAAGACAAGCCACAGCTCTGCCAGGCTGAGGCCAAGGGCACAGCTCAAAATAAAGACTAATCATCCTGCTGCTAAAATTCCGTGCCCCTGCCGTCCTGCCTGCAGAGAGGCTGGTGTGTGTGGAACGGGTTTCCAAGGTGCCAGCAGAGATGCTCGGGGGCAAACTGCTGTCAGCAGGAGATGGAGAGTGGCTCAGCAGGGCCTGACCCTGCACTGGCTCTCCCTCCCTCCTGCTCCCTCTCTTTCCTGCAGGACCATGACAGAGGCTGGTGTGGGGAGCAGGAAGGTGCAGGATGGGTGTGGAGTTGCCCACAGCTGGGTCTGGACTAGGGTGTGCAAGAATGTCCTGCCACGTGATGGGGAGACTAGAAAGCACCCACCAGCCCTTTGGAAACTCCCAAATTCCCCCAGCAAGACCTGCAGAGGGTCATCAGCCACCTCCAAGGGAGTACAAGGCTTTTCCTCCCTAAACCCAGCTCCTGATGCCAGGAGGTGGCCATGCCCTCATTTCTGGGAAGGGATGGATGCAGCACGGTGGGAAGGGATTCAGAGCTCACACAGCTCCCTGGCGAGACTGCAGGCACCCATCCAACCCCACATCCTCCCACTGCCCTCCCATGCTCTGCCCCAGCGTTGGGCAAGACAGGGCTGACAGGGGGCTGCTCACTGACCGCCGGGACCCAGGCTGGGGGTTGACAGGATGAATACTTACATGTGCCAGAGAATTGGGGCACCCGGCACCCCTCGTGGAGCCGGGAAGGGGTCCGTTCTGCCTCTCACCGTGGCTCGGTGGCAGGCAGCACCAGCACCGTGGGAGATGCTTGGCCGCCTTTAACCCTTTCCCCGGCCCCGAGCGATTGCCAGCGGGGCTGGGTGCCCGCGCCCCCCGCCCTCCGCAGCCGATCCGGCGGGAGGCAATCGGCAGGCGCACGCTGCGGAGCGGCGCTTTTCTTCTCTAATCTTCTTATTTCATTTTAGCATTTACAATACACCCAGCCGGTAATCCTGACATCAAACACGCCACGCGCACTTTCAAGCTGCACCGACGTCAGGCTGCGAGAGCGCTGGCAGGAGCTGGCAGCTCCGACGGCTCCAGATAACATGAAGGAGAAAGACAAGGAAACCTGCTCTGCCAGAGGGATGAGCAGGCACCGGGCTGCATATCCCTCCAGAGCCCTTTGGCCACCCACAAGGTGCCCCTCAGAGCTGCGGGGTCTTGCTGTGAGGTGCAGAACCCAGGGCTGGGACGAGGTCGGTGATGGTTGTTCAGGGCAGGCTTTGTCTCTAGTGAGAGGCTGGAGTCAAAGTCACTCAAGGGGGTAGCCCAGGGGGCAGAGGCTGAACTGGGTGACCCTGCTGGTGCCCACTCATCCACCCTCTCCCTGCTGGAGCTGTGTAGACCTCTGGGCAATCCTAACACTGGAATGTGCTGGAGGCTCTTCCCGGGTGTCACATCACCAAAGTTCCTTTGATGACGAGGCATGGCAGCTGGACCTTGGCTGGGGTACTGGGGCACCCATCTGGAATGTTGGGGTGTGCCCCCTTCCCGGTGGGAGGGCAGGCAGGAACACCTACATGCTTGGGGTGGGTGGAGACAGTGTCTGATACTCAATATCCATAGGTATCATCCATGTGGGACTGCACCAGGGCTAGTGACAGAGGCACAGAGGTTGGACAGCCAATGATGCTCAGAGTCCCTTTCCTTTCTTCCCTGTCACCAGCTCTTCTCTGATGGGTGCCAGCTGCTGGGACAGAAATTCCTGAGGGTGGTGGGGCCCTGGCATGGGTTGTCCAGGGAAGCTGTGGCTGCCCCATCCCTGGAAGTGTTCAAGGATCCAAAGTGCTCAGCAGGGATGGATTAAGAAGAGGGGAAGGAAAGGCAGAGAGGCAGAAAAGCCTGAGAAGTCATTATTCTACCCTCAGGCTCTGGCAACGATGGGACTTCTGCCTGGTTCCCTTTTATGGATGGTTTCTGGGAGCACCATGAAGCTCGGGAAGGCTTTGCCATGGCAGAGCACCGTGATGTCCTGTGCCCATGCAGCTTTACCATCCTCTTCCTCAGCCCATGCAGGAGAAATGAGCCCAGCAAACACATGCTCTGCCTGGTGCTGGCAGTGTCAGCAGATGTGAGGAATGAGGAGGAGGAGGAAAAGAAGGGCAATGACTTGTGTCCCTGTGCAAACCTCAACCCCTGCCAGCCCCTTCATCAGCGTGAGGTGGGAACTTGCTGGGAGCCTCTGGGAAGGGGTAACCCCCCACAGAATAGTCTCAGATCTAATCCATGTCTCAGTATTTGGGATTTAATCAGCACTAAATAAGGAGCCTTTATTTATTTATTTATTCAAGGCAGAGGAGAGCTGCAATTCAGTAGGAATTAATTTGCCTAATTAGCATCTTTGGGAAGTTCTCCCTCCTGTGCATGCCCTGGCAGGGGGATTCCAGGGCTTGGGGAGTGAAGGCTGTGCCTGGTGGGGTGACACTCAATACCCTGCTTGCCCCTCTTTCTGCTGGTCCAGGCAGCTCTGCCCTGCACCCACAGGATCCAACTGGGATGCAGCTGTAGCGCATCAGAGGATACCCATCACCGTGGTGGTACCCATGAGCCCCACGGGGCTTGGCCACAGTGGGCACGGGGTGGGGACTGGACAGGGCTGGTGTGGGAGTGGGCGCCTGACAGGGAAGATGAATGGTTTTAATCACTCTGCTTACAGGGCACCATCTGAAGTTTCGTGTAAGTTATGATAGCGACAGTTTGCACGAAAATTGTATTTCCAGGCTTCATTGACTGGCTTAATGAGAATCTTTACGTGTCAGATATTAAATTAAGAAATTAAAGAGCTGTTTCGGTGTGTATAGACTCCTTCCCTCGCACTGAGCTGCTTCTTCCAGATCAATCAGGAACGCGCCTCTAGAAAAGATGGGAGAAGCCTTTGATTTTCTGTCACCGGGGAAGTGAATCTAATACGCGTTGGCACCTAATTCATGTTTTATTAAAAGGCATGAGGTGGATGCTGCCGGCCCCCGCCTCTGCCCGCTGCCCTCTCTGCCTGTGCCGCTCCAGGAGGAGGGAGAATCCCCAGCTCCACCATCCTCGGCTCTCTGTGCTGCCTGGCTGTCACACTGTGTCCCAAATGCCACCATCCCCAGGCTGTGGGGATGCTGAGCACAGAGAGGGTGTTAGGCACTGTCTCTGCTAGCCAGAGGTTAAGGTAAATTTGGAAAAAGCCACGTGGGAATCACTACACTGGAAAATATTGCTGCTCTCCTGTGTTGCCATCCCTACTTTCGTTTCTGTATTAGCTCAGTTTGACCTGAATTCCCTGATCCTTTTGGTCTTCTCTCAAATTTTGCTGGTACTCGGCCAACAAGTCACCAGCTGGTGGGGAATGGGGAAGATGTCACAACCATGGGAGGGACTCAGATGGCTTGGGGACATGGAGCATGTCATGATCAGGGACAGCCTCCTGGGCATGGTGAGCTGGATGAGGGCAGAGTATCAATGCCACAAACACTACAGATAAAAACCTGGGACAGGGGTGCTGAAGAGTAACTCCTGGGTCAGGGACCCCGGGGGTAAATGTCCCAGGGCATGGGTATGGAGGGACAACAGGGATGAACATCCCCAGGTGAGGACATCCAGGGACACCAGGGATAAATGCCCTTGGGTGAAGGCACCCAGGGACATTAGGGATAAATGCTCCTGGATGCCCTCATCCAAGGACACCAGGGATAAATCCCTCAATTTGGAGGCATGCAGGGACACTGGAGATAACCTCTGGAGCAGGGCCATGCCGGGACAGTGCAGATAAGTTGGGGACACCAGTCAGCTCAATGTGTCTGGGGAGAGAGTCCAGGTGGGATTTATCTGTTTCCTGATCAACCTGGTCCCTATTATGGAGGAGCCTGGGGACACAGTCACTATCCCAGGTGTCCCCAGGAGGGGGACAGGGGCACTGGGCTCTCTCTGAATGCTTGGATGAACCTCAATCCCTTGTGGTCAGTGCACCTGGATGAAGTCTCACTGCCTGGGTGCTCTCCCAGTCCCCTCAGCACATTTCCACCTTCCAGTGTTGAAGGTGAGGAGAGGAAGGCATTGCTGTTTCAAACTGCCAGGGCAGGAAAAATCCCACATCCAGGCCCTTGAGCATGCCATCCATCTTTGGTTTCCCACGCCGGCCTCGGCTTCACCTTGTGAGGGGAAGCTTTGAGTAAACAGCTTAATTTGGCACTAATATGAGCAGTGACATCCTTTGCTGTGTCAACTATCGATTTGTGTCCGTACAGCCCCATCAGTCATTCAGGGTTTTTTATTTTTTGATATTACAGTCAGAAAGGATCAGTCCCCCAGCAGTCCTGGACTGGGCTCGCCGTGCCTGTTCCTGAGCCCCATGGCCAGGGATCCCAAGTCCCTGCAGGAGCCCCGTCCCAGTGTCACCAGTCCTCTCTCCACTGCTGGCACCTCATGTCCCCACATGAGGCTGGTCCTGCTGTCACACACCTCAGTGTCCCTGGAGGAGCCTCGTCGTGATGTCACCAGCCCTCTCCTCACTGTTGGCATCCCGTTTTCCCACAGGAGGCTGGTCCTGGTGCCCTCAGCCCTCTCTCCACTCCAGGGGTCCCTGTGTTCACACAGGAGGCTGGTCCTGGTGCCACTCACAGCATTGCTCCGGTGGGATGTATGTAGGTACAAAAGGGGATGTGGGGGGAGCTGGAGCCCTGGTGCCCTTGCATGCAGGCTGCCAGGATGCCTGCAGGGATGGTGCCCCCAGGATCCTTGCCCAGGAGGACAGGGATGGGTCAGGGCTGGGACTCATCAGTGCCACGGTCCCCAGTCCACGGGCAGGCTGGCTGAGGTGCTGTCACAGCCCACCCCAGCAGTCGGGCACCCCGCTGGCCCTGCCTAAATGTCTCATTAAAGGGATTTGCGGGGCTGCTGAGCCGGGCTGTAATCTGGCGCTTACCGTTCATTTGTTCCAGCGTCTCAAGGCAGTCGGCAAAGGTCGCTGGATCTTTAATTACCGGGAGGCAAGCGGCGGGCACAGCGGGGAGGAGAAACAGCTGCGGGCGCCAGGCAGGCAGCCCGAGAGCGGCAAGCGCAGCCGGGTAACGAGGGAGACGCTTTCTGCCCTCGAGACACGGCGGACGACACGAGTGGCGTTGTCACAGCGGCATTGTCACAGTCAGCCAACCCACAGCCCGGCTGCGCCGTGTCCACAGCCTCGCCTGGCATTACCCCCTTCTTCCTCCTCCTCCTCCTCCTCGGCGGTGTGTCACTTGCCCCACAGCCCTAGCCCAACACAGCTTGTTCTTTCCTGCTCTTGCGTGTTGTGAGACCCGATGGGGGTCCAATCTCGGGCACGTGGGGGTGGCTGGACACACATCTGTGTGCACATCTGTGGGTGACCACCAGTCCCTGCGCAGATTTCAGGGTCACGGCTGTGCCTGTGTCAGGCTGAGCAGGGTGGCTGGAGCTTGTCTAGGTCAAGCCTGAATTCCCAGCTGGCCCAAACAGTGGTCATACTGGTACCTCTCGTGCCCAGGCAAGAGCATGAGTGTGCTCCTTGCCCACAAATCCATGTCGCAGGGAGGTGCTGGGTGTGGGAGTACTGCAGGGGTGTTGCATGCTCCGTGCTGAACGTGGGCTGTGCGTGCACATACATACATCTACCAGGGCTGAATATTCACGTGTGTGTGTGGTGGGGGGTGTTTCTGAGTGCTGAATGCCCCCAGCACAAAGGGGGTGTGTGTGTGTTGTGTATGTGTGTGCAGGGATGTGGGTTGGATGGAGCTCTGAGCAACCTGGTCTAGTGGAAGGTGTCCATGCCCATGACAGGTGGGTGGAATGAGATGAGCTTTAAGGTCCCTTAGCCAAACCATTCTGTGATATGGGCTGACTTCCATGTGTGCATCCATGTACCTCACTGCTGGTGCATGCCCTTTGCATATACATGTACATGACCTCCCGTGTGTGACCACCCAAAGCTTGCAAGACATTGTGTGTGTGTGCTGAGTCATGTGGTGTTTGTGCCCGGGGATGCTGTGTGGGTGACAGGGCTCCACAGAGCAAGTGACAGCAGGACGGGCAGTAAAGAAAGTCACACAATTATCCCTCCTCTGCATGCAGAGCCACCCCGCTCCTCGGCGGTCATTAATGGGCTGTCATATCCTGCACTGACAGGTGGGATCAGTGCCTGACACGGGGAATGAGATGCTCCAGGGCTGCGGTGGTCTTGGGTGACAGGCAGGGACCGTGAATTGTGCTGCCACCTCCCCCTGCCTTTGTGTGGCCCCAGCCCTCCCCAGCCTGCCCGGGTTGCCCAGGTGATGCCGTGCAGCCCCCTCGCTTTCCCCATGGCCTGCCCAGAGTGCTGGGGGGATGCAAACGCTCTGCCCTCCGCTGCCGGGGGTCCCTGCAGCGCTCGCAGTGCCCCCGGGGCTGGCTGCAGCCTGAGTGGCAGCCAGTCGCGTTAATGAGCCCCGTGCCGGGCGGGATGGCTGACACCCGCGGCCACCTCCTCGGGCCACCCCGGGGGCTCCCAACAGCCGACCACGGTCAGGGGAGAGTTGGGAGGAGTGGAGGGGGTCACACTGATGCCATCCTTTCTCCGGAATGCCGCTGGGAAGCTGCCTGGCTTTGCCTGACCCTGGCAGTTTGGGAGCTCCAGGATATGCAGGGTGCTGGCCATGCTCCTTGGTGTGCAGAGTCAGCTGCCTGCAAGGATTGGTGGCGCCTGGAACGTCCCCTGCCTGGCCCCAGCCAGCCTGGGCAGGGCAGAAGGGGATGGAAAAAGGATGAGCCAGGCCACTGTGGGTGCTGGGCGCTCTGCAGTAGTTCTGGGGCACAGCATCATCGTCCTGTCTCAGTCCCAACATTCCTGGGGCATTTCTATGCCTTAGCCCATTGCTTCTGGAGCATCTACTGCCTTAGCACCAGCATGTCTGGAGTATTCTCCTGCCTTGGCACGGCAGTTCTGGAGCATCCTCCTGCCTCAGTATCACCATTTTTAGAGCATTCTTTTGCCTCAGTACCATCATTTGTGGAATATCCTCCTGTGTCAGTCCTACTCTTACTAGAGCCTCCTCTTGCTTTTGCACCACTAGTTCTGGAGCATCTTCTGCACCAGCATCAACATTTCTGGAGCATCCTCTGCTCTGTTCCTGCATCACTGCAGCTGTGCCCCCAAATTCCAGCTCCTGGCCCCATCCTTTTCAATAGTGACAGTCTTCATCCTGCATTTCCCTGTCTCCTATCTCTCTTCCTTCCTCCCACGTCTCGCTCACTCCCTTGAAGACACACATGCCTAATCCGCTTGTTAGCCTACCCCTTCATCTAAAACCAATATGCAGCTGAAAACTGGAGATAATTAATTGATCAATTAGATAGAGAACTGCTTGTGCTTGTGGCATTGAGCACATGGAATGGGGAAGCCGGGCTAGCACACCTGGCAGTGCCCCTCCCTGTGTGCACACCCAGCCATGCCCATCGATGCTGAGCTCAGGGTGACACACACCCTGTGCCCCTCACATCTCACTCCCTGCCCCAGTTGCTCACCAGCTGCAAGGACACATCTGCAGAGATCCCACTGGAGGGGACAGGCCACCAGACAAGGTGACCATGGGGTGCTGGTATCTGGCAAGGCCATGGTCACCTGTCTGCTCCACAGGGTCACAGCAAGTGCATGTGCAATGGGGACCCCAACCCATGGCCCTGCTGGCCCCCCAGCCCAGTCTGGATGTGGGTAAGGGATGGAGCAATGCCTGGTGCAGCTCTGGGTGCTGCTGGCCCCTCACCACTGTGCCACATATGCCATGTGACATGATGACATGGTCTGCAAGGCTGGGAGGGTACAAGTGCTCTAAATCCTACCTGGGGGACTCCTGCAGCCTGGAATCCCCTGGTCCCCAACACTGCACTCCTTCTGGGTGCTCCCAGCACTCCTAGAGCATGTGGTGGGATGCTGAGCACCCAAGGGGGTCGCAGGTGTCAGTGTGGGGGTCCCAGCTGTCAGGGTGGGTGTTCCAGCACGCCAAGGAGGGGCTGCCAGGGAGGCAGGGCGCTGCGGGGAAGTAAATAATGCAGCAAACTCATGTCTGCCAACCCCCTCCTCCCTGAGCTTTGAAAAGCAACACATTACCCTGATCTCCAGACATGAGTTTTTGTCACCAAACAGGGTGATGAGGAGACTTTGAAGCAAATACAAACACCGGGAAAGGGAATACATAAGAAGAGAGTCGCGTGTTCTCTTCAGAAAACAATTGCAGTGTCAACTACATGGAGCAGCTCCGTGGAGGGGGAGCTGCTAACCAGGAGCCTGACAGCCCCAAACGCTGGGAATTATTAAAATAATGAAATCATCCCTCCACTGACAGGGCCCTGGTGCCTTCCCTATTCCAGGCCACACAAGATGCCCCTTCCTCTCTTTCCTTTGCACCCACCTTCCCCCAAGTGCAGCGTGTGCCCCAGTAGGTGCCCTGTGGTGGTATTGCTGTCCTAGTTGGGCACAGATCCCCTCTGCATCCACCTGTGCTGTGTCAGGTGCATGGTCCTGTCTTGCACATACACCCTTGCAGCACCTCCTGCTTCATGTATACCCTCACACCTCGCACAGGGCACTCACACCCTGCACACACCCCACGCACTTCCGCCTGCTCTCATGCCCCACAAATGCCCTCACACCTTGCACACTTCACCCCCGCAGTCCTGCACATGCCATACCTGTCTGTTCCCTTGTCCCTGACACCCTTCCTGAAGCTTTGTAAATAACATTTATCTGTGTAGGGAGTTAAAGGCAGTGCTATATATATCCTAGGAGATGGTACGGTTTGGTGGCAGGTACCTCTTTCTGTCTGGATTTCATTTGGGCATTTAAGGTGCCTTGGGAGTTTGGGCAGGATTTGTGAGGGGGTCCATCTTTGAGACAGGCCTTGCATTGGAAGGGATCAGGACAGCCCCTGGGAGCTCAGCATGGGTTCCTGCCCCTTCAACCCTTCAGTGGGACAGCACAGGGCTGTCCTCAAGGGCATGACTGTCACTGGTGGGGGCTGCCTTGGTGTGGGTGTGCTGCCAGGAGGACCCCTGGAAGCTTGAGGGAAAGAAGGGGCACCTTTGTGTGGCACACAGGCACCTCCTTGCCTTCAGATCCATGTGCACTAAGGCTCTGCATGAGCACTTGCACCTACATGCACAATCCCCCCTGCACCAGCACATCCATCCTCCTCACACTCACCCCCTGCACCAGCATTCCCACTTGCTCATATCCACCTTTCACTCCTACCGTTGTCACACTCACTCCCTGCACAAGCACATCCATCCTGCTCACACTCAGTGCACAAGCACTCCCACACTGCTCACGCTCATCCCTGAATGAGAAGAGCCACCTGCTCACATATTCCTTGCATAAATAAGTCAAATTGCTCACACTCATCCTTGCACCAGCACTTCCACCCTGCTCACACTAACTCCCTGCACAAGCACTCCCACCTGCTCAAATTCATCCCTGCACCAACATTCCCACCCGGCTCACCTATACTGTGAACACCCCCTCCAGCCCTGCACTCTTTGCCCTCTTATTCAGGCCCTGCACCCCAGCTCACCTCTCAGACATATTCATGCCCTGCACCTCCTCTCACACCTTCCTTGCCCTTCCACACCTTCCATGTGTGCCCAGACATAGCTCACAGGATCACGCCCTGCCCACGCAGCATCCCTCGTGCCTTGCACACGTGCACACTCTGGGTGCCTCCCTGGCATGACCCCAAACACACCTCTTCCATTTCCACGTCTTTGGGCACTCCTCACCCCTTCCTGCACCCCCTGACCCCAAACCTTGCTCAGCCCCCCCACCCACAGGGTCACAGTGGGCACACTGGCTCACTCCTCCTGCATCTCTGCAGACACCTCTCCCTGCTCCCCTCTTCTGACTCTGTTCATCCNCTCCCAGCTGCTTCTCGCCCCTCCCCGCTGCTCCCTTCCTCCCTCCTCTCCCCATCCCTCTCTCCCGCCGCGGTTATCGCTCCCTCGCACACATCCCTCCTCCCTCCTTCTCCTCATCCTTTCTCCCTTCTCCCACACTCCCCTTCTCCCTTCTATCCCCGCCGCTCATCCCTCCATCCCCGCATTTCATCCCCCTCCATCCGCCACCTCTCTGGGGCAACTCGTGGTCCAGCCTTGGGGCCGCCACCGCACCCGGCCACCCGCGCCCCCGCGTCCCCCGGCTCACGTGTGCCCTCCTTGTCCCCGCCGTGCCCCG